>BMAO01026521.1:0-37075 GCA_019973975.1 Trichonephila clavata
AATATTAACATCGCACTATCTTAGCAAAGTCTGATAGATAAAAGGAACAAACAAGGCCGGACGTGTAATGCGCAATTTCGTTGGCAGCACCTATTCCTACTTTTTACAGCCTTGGAATTCAAATTCCTCTGTTTTGGGGTTGCTATATTTGGCTCTCTATGAATTATTGGCTACTTTCAACATAATTAGAAAAAAAATCCAATGTATTGTATTTTTTGGATATGCTGTGTTGAGTGTGTGTTTCAGTATGTGTGCATCTATTATAAATATTGTGCGTTTATTGTTTATAACTTTACTACTGAACAATTTCATTGTTTTTTCAATTTTTGTTTGAATTTTAAGATATAAATATGTTTTCATTGTTTATTTGTTGTATACAAGTTCATTAGAAATATGGTATGTTTATAAAATAAGAATTAAGATTAAATTTTTAAAAATATTAAGTGAAACTGGAAAAACAAATGTAGAACTGTAACTATATTGTAGACTTAAAATAGAAGAGTAAAATATTTTAGTTTATTGATATATTTTTGATTATTTGTAATTTTTAGTAAATTTTTATTAATCCTTATAACATTTGAATCAGGTTTAGCAAATTTTTTCTAAACAGACACTTGAGGATTATTGTTACAAAATCCTTTTAACTTTTGTAGCTGAAATTAAATCATATTTTCATTTAGAGCAATATTCTTATATATATATATATATATATATATAGTATAATAAAATGAAAAAAAATAATAAGACAAAATTATACTACCCACAGAGCTAAATGATAGAAAACAGATTCTAAGAAACATAACTAGAAAAAATATTGATATATATATATAATATAGTAATTATATATATATATTATTCATAAAGAAAGAAAATTGTGTTTTATATTTATCTATATCATATTGACTGTTATAAAATGGTAGGAATTAGATCCATTGCCTTTTAAATACTGTTTAGAATTAAAATTATTTTCAGCTTATGCTAAACAAAAATTGACTTGAATTTCATATAATTTTTCAGTTAAAAAACAGTCCAAAATTATGTTTATATTGTGATTTAGCTAATATATAAAGGGTATAATTTATTTTTCAGGTCTTTTCTTACTTTGCTGAAAATTCATTATAACCATTGTTCACAATAAGATTCATATTTCAGCTATGCTTAAAACGTGTGATTAAACGTAAAATTCTGTAGTATAAAACTGAAAATTTTTTAAAAAATTATTAAAAAACATAGTATTATAATCATTTCAATTATCAATAGTATTGATGTACTTTTTAAAAAAAAATTTTTTAAGTAAATTTCATGAAACAGTATTATTATTATTATTATTTTTTTTTTTAGCTATATTGAGTAGAGATCATTTTAAAATAAGTTTTCAGTACTTCAAAATTAATTATTAATGGCAGGAAAATAATGATAAATTTTCAAAATACCTTAATGTATATTTTGCTTGGAACACATATTCCAGTAAAAACAAGGTTTTGATATAGGTTTTGAAAAAAAAAAAAATTTTCTTACAGAATTCTTTTTTTAAAAAAATAAGATTTCTAATAATAAGAATATATTATTATTATTACATGACAGTGGCTGTTTTCTTTCATTGAATTATAATTTCTTGAAATAAAAATTTGAATTTGATGTATTGAGATATACAAATTAAATATTTGTTTTAAAAAATGAGATTGATTTTTCCTGAAAATTTTACTTCAATGAAGAAAAATGTATAAGTTTTTCTTCCTCCTTTTTTTTTTTTTAATTTAGGGGTTGTTAAAAAGAAGGATTAATACATTTTTTCTTTCTTGTGTTTAATTCCTTTAATAATTTCCTTTGAACTTGATTGTACATTATCCCAAATTTCCCGTTACTGTTCCGAATGTTCAGTGCTTGCTTCAATTTTTCACTACTCGGTTTTAGTCCCAAATTTATAGCATATATTTTTTTAATTATCAATGCTACACTGTCCAGAAATGCCTTCACTTAGTCCAATAAGATGTGCCAATTTCAGAGGTAGATGGAAATATAACTGCATATTTTAATAAGAACCTGAAGTTATAATTGTTCAAATGTTTAAAGCTGTCAGAGTTCCCCATTTTTTCTTCCTGGCACTAAGACTGCAACTTAGCCAGTATTTAGCACCATGAACAATTCAGCAGCTTTTGTAACAAAACTGCCCTGACTTAAATAAGATCATAATAGAAAAAGATGCTCTGAAAAATATTCATACTTTTTATATTATGAAGGTACTTCAAAATAATTTAGAAGGGTTGCAGATTTATTATTTTTTTAAAAAATGAATACTGAATTTTAATTTGTTCTTTATATAAGTATTAAAAACATATCATTATTAAAAAATAAAACAAAAATTGTTATTTGGGTATAAATATTTCTTGACCAACATACTACCTCCACACCACAGTAACTAAAAATAATTTATTTGTAAAAAAATCTATATATATATATTACATTTTGAACTTCAAAATCTTTATATTGAAGCAGCTATTCATTTTGAAATGGCATTTTTGATAGGAAGGAATAATATTTGCTCACTATTCCCTTAACTATTTTTTATTTCAATATATATAAAATTTAGTGAGGAAGTATTTGATGTTATAATTTACTGTTGTGTGTGCGTTGAATAATTTTTTTAAAAATTGTTTCATATGTATAAAATTTCTATCAATATATGTATAAAATCTCAATAACTTGACATGCTATTCTTTGTATACTTTTTATGTGGAGGATTTAATCAGATAACATTTCATTCTCCTAAATTCCACACCACCACACATTCACAACAGGAAGCTGTGATTTTTAGAATTTCAGTGTTGACTGAAATGTTATATTTCTTTGTGTATTCAGTTTCTTTTATTTTATTTAAACAAATATGTGAATGCAGTTTTTAAATTTCTTTTTTAAAACACTACTGTCTTTCCAACTCTAACTCAGGGATTATATTTCTGAAATTTTAAAAGCATTTTAATAAATTGGGTACAATTCAGGATTAATTAGAATTTTAAAACTTATTGCTGAAGTTATTTTAAAGTTCAGATTTTAGATAATTTCCACAGCCATATACTATTTCAAATTTAATGTATTATTGAACATTCTGTGCCTGGACAAATTATGCTCACAAAAGGGAAAATCACTACCTTAGTTTACTAGAAGAAAGTGGCAAAATCTTTGCTGTGTGTAACTCAGTAACTTTAAATTAAGCACATGAAAACTGAAAATGGATGATATTGGATTACTCCAATAATTCTCAGTCCTTTCTATTAAAAAAAAAATTAATCAAAATAATGGTTGAATGTAAATTTAATTTGTCGTTCTTTTTTTTCTCTTTCACTATTTACATTTATTTCAAAGTGAATGCTTTTTCATACTTTTGATTTTTCTATCATGTTTCTATTCAAATTAACTTTTCTGATATTTTATTTGGAGGATTGCTATGAAAGAGACGAAAGTGTAGTTCTACAATAAGATAATTGGATCCTCCTAGACCAGGAAAAGGGAAGGAATCTTAGGACCAATCCTTAGAAACTTCTCACTCATCTCATGATTCACATGGGGGGAGGGGGCTATTTTACGACACCGACACTCGAACATAAACGCGCCTTAATTAGCTTGTTAATCCTCTTAGCGGTTTGAACGTCTTTTTCCGCACGTCTAGAGATGCTTCGAAAACGCACCACACGTCTTTTTCTGACTTCAAGAGAGTGCTTCAAAAGCGGGTAGGCCGTGTTTTTCTGAAATCTTTTCCCCTCTTTTATATGGTTTAACACCATGAAAGATAATTAGGGAGGGTTGGGACGACACAATGGTCACTGAGAGGAAGTTTTATTGCTCTCGGGGAACCCTGCGTTTTGACCCTGAAGCAATCGTAAAAAAGTTGGGAAGAATTTCTTTAGACCCCTTAGTGAACGAACTATAAGTTAGTGTTTGTAATTTAGCTTCATTTGAGATATTATTGCGTTTGAATTAAATAAATTCTTTTTGTACTTTTAGCAATTTAACTTTTTTTTTTCAAGTTTTGAAAAATGTTCCAACGTAGAAATAAAATATTATATAACTCACTTTTGATTTTATATTAATTTGAAGTTTTAATAAGTTGGGACTGTAATCTGCTATTTTATATAGTTGGACAAATAACTTTTTAAGTATATTCTCTTTGCTTGATTAACTTGTATTATTTTCTTCATCTTAAAATGATGAAACGGAAAATTAAGTTTTTAAACTACATAAATCTCTATATAATATCTAGAACTATATTTAATTGCTTCATTTTTCTTCTCTTAACCCATGTTTTCAGTTTTTAAACCATGATTATTTCATTATAAGGTGTCAAAAAAGTTAATAAGAAACCGAACGCTTCAAAATTTAAAACCTTTTAAACTTTCCAACTACTAAAAATGAATAATTTCTAAACTTTTGCATCAAATTATTTGTAAAAAATTCTTAAGCTTTCATAAAAATAATAATGGAAAAACTAATTCAGATCCATTATTTTTTTATAAATTTTAAAGCCAGATGTTCAGGGCGCGTATTGTTACAATACACCAAATTATATTTGAATTAAAAAAAAATGCTTGAGTTTCAGTTTACTTCAGAGAAAACATGAATGAGGGGTTTTTTATACCAATTCATTTTTTTAACCTTGAATATTTGAATAAATAGTAATTAAAAATATTCGGATGCATTTACAGTTGACATTTACGCATATAAATAAATATAAAGATCAATTTTAAATTTTTTTAAAACATATTTGTTCATGCAAAATTTCTAAATATTTATTTTTTTAAAGCTAACTGAAGAACAAGTAATTAAAATCTGGATATCTATTATAATTAACATTCAGAAAATATCCAGATTTTCATACAAAACTAGGAATTTTATATTAGAAATTGTATTTGAAATTTCAGAAAAAAATATTTATGTATCGTGCACATACTCAGTTAAAAATTATTTACCATAAGTACTAACAATTCTTCGAATAAAATATTAAATTAAAATTTTAACATAAGAATCTTAAGCATTTTAATGCATTTCGGTTAAAACTGTATGTTAAGAGCAAAAATTATGCTGAAATATTTGATGAATATACAATAAATTTTTAAGTAGAAGCAATACTGAGAAGCTAAAACACAGGAATGAAAATTATAATAATTACAAATACAAAAATAAGTCTTGCAGTTTCTTCATACATTTTTATTAACACGAATTGGGGAATTGATTTCCAATATACTTTGTTGTGTTTCACAATATTTAAGGTAACAAACCATAGTCCTTCAGATATATTTGTTCTACTTTTCGTAAGCTGTGCTCCTATTAAAACTTGTGCTTCCGAAATACACCTTTTGTAATCTTAAGAAATTATATAAACTATAACGGTTAATTTTAATTTATGCAAATTATTAAATGTTCCTATTTAGCCACTTCCGTCCAAACAGTTTACATGAAAAAAATATTCGGATTCACCCATTCATTAGGAAATTGTATGATTCCAGTAATAAGTTTTATTTTTTACCGAATAGGATTGCGTCACTTCGGGGATACCTCTAACAGAAACGTTTATATGCTATCAATTGCAAATTAAACATTTTCCCTTCAATTGTGTTTATTTCAGAAAGATTTTTGATTTATATTTTATTCATGCAATACAAGATTTAAATAAATTACTTTTTTCTTGTCAAACGTATTTGCTTAATAATATATAAATTTGCGTATTATATTAAAATTTTGAACTACCCAAAATTATATGTTTTTGTTCCTCTAAAAACTCTCAGTATTTTAGAAATGGTCTTACAATCCGTGTACGGTTTATATTTTCTAAAATGAAAAATATATTTTTATAACTGAATTTTTGTGCCTCGTTTATAAAAATAAAATATTGCTTTGGGCTATAGCTTATAAATGTACTTAAATAAGTGGAGGAACAGTATTTTCACATAATATGAATATTTTTGACTGGAGTAAGTCGGATATTTATATTTCAGTTTCTTTACAATTTGAATAAAAGTTGTAAGCAATTTTTTGAAGAGGATATTGAGTATAAACTCCTTGGCTATTTAAAAGTAAAATGTTTTATTTTGATACCCCACAGCTCACATTCTAAAATAAGACTCATTTACAATCATATGATCAGCTTTGGTGATATTTAAATTTTCAAAAATACTCTACATGTACGAAAACATTCTTTCAAAACATACATCACATCTCATTCTCTGTCTTTTCCACAGCAGGCATTATTTTTTTATACTCAAAAAATTAAATACAGCATTTCTGAATTTTATTTTTTTTAAAAAAAATTAATATGAATACACTGCGGAATTGTCGGTTAGCTTCACTGAGCAAAATTGTTTTAAGTGTACTGTTTTGAAAGACAAAATTAATTGGGAGAAGTTTTTCTCTCATTAGAATTTGTAATGATTGAATTGTGTGAAAGTTGTATTTATCGGTGAATTTTCCGTTTAACACTAAAGAAACAGAAAAATAAAAATTAAATTTTAATAGAAAATGGTTAGAAATACTTTTACATTTTGAAGAAAAATATATTCCCATTAAAATAAAAAATTTGACTAAATTTGCTTTTTGCTCCGTCACAAATGCCTATGTAAAGAAGGTATTTTTGCTTAGTACAAGTTGTTTGACTATGAAATAAAATTTAGATTTTTTCCGAAAAATTAATTTAACATAAAAACATCATTTATAGGATTAAAATATATATAAATTAAAAGTATTGAAATCCCTCTTTATGTTACTTTAAATTTAAAATATAATTGAATAGAGGAAGATTGATTTCATTTCATAAACATAATCGTCGTATGTAACAATACTTTATATATTCTCTTATTGTTTAAAAAGAGAGAGAGAGATGGTCACTTTTACTCTTTTTTACATAGTTACTTTTTAAAAAAACAATACGATGTATTTGTGTTTTCTTAGTCTCATATTCTACAATAAGTACAAGGTACTTTTACCTGGCTCAAATCGTTAGTCCAAAATAGTTTTTTCTTAAATTAATTTTTTTAAATTTTGTTTTGTTTAAAATAAACAAGTATTTTTCAACTTTTGTAACAAGTTTCTTTCTTTCGAGTTTTTATTTTTTTTTAACTCTTCACTTTTATTGTGACCTAACCGATCAAACAACCACGTGGACCCGCTTTTTCCACCCAAAATTCGCACAAGGCAACGTCACAGCTGTGAACGAGTTTTATCCCGGTTTTAAAGCAACAAAGAGGCCGAACTGAGTAATAAAATCTTCCCCTGTAGACCTCCCGCGTTCTTTAAAGTGGAAAGGAATTAAATGTGTTGCACTTTCGAAGGAATTCTCAAAAAAGAAGTAAACGCTTTCGGAATGATTTTTCAGGACAAGGACGAACACTCAGAGGGTTAAAAAAACGTGGGAACCATTCTTCTCATTTCTTTTCCCCTGATTTATTCTTTTTGGCTAGATATTTTTAACTCTATATCTTGATTAGAACGAATATTTTAATTATATTACAACGCAAAATATTTTTAATGTAAACGGATTAATAATTTTTTTTTGAATTTTTGTAAAGTATTAATAACATAAAAATAGACATTTTAATCAATACTGAAAAATAATTGCTATTATGCATCTCTCTATGCTGTACATCAAATATTATCATTATTACACTTTTATTAAGTTTTTCCACGCAATTCATTTGTGAGAAATTTAATGAAAATATTATTGTATGAAAAATATACATCTAAAAGAAATTATATCGAAGTCATGCTTCTATTAGAAGTCTATTTTTATAACTATTCGACGGTGTGTGAAAAAACTTCATGTAAGATTATAGCGAGATAAAAGGTCAAAAAGCAAAATGACCTCAGAAGTAGTACATATATATATTTTACATTTAAAAAATATGAATTTTTTCGTTTACTTTTTTGCTGGTTCTTTTTTAAGTTGCTTTCTTAAAAAATGAATGTTTTAAAATCATTAATTAAACTCATTGTTTTTAAAAATTTTATTTCCCCTTCCCCCCAAAAAATATAAATTTTTTTAAAAACACGTAAGGAGGGAAAATACCTTTATACATTGTAAAAATCAATTTTTGAAAAATATTTTTAAAAATTATTACAGAAGGCTAGAAACGTTTTAAAGCAAACCTAATCAATATCCAACAGTAATTACGCTCTCTGCAGTAAAAAATATAGATGTGAACAGAAACTAATATTATAAAAAAAGTTAACAAATAGATTTTTCGTTAATTTCTGATTGAATTTCGTTGGCTGGTCTCTCTCTCTCTCTCTTTTGTTTTGTTAATATCGCACTTCGAAACAACGTGAGGGGTATAGAGGTGACGAACTTCGTAATTTTAAATCACGATGAATTCAGGAGGATGACACCTGATTTGACATTTTACTCTCCAGACTGTTCAGATTGGAAATACACTATTAATATTTTTTTATTTAATATAGAGTTATATAACAGGGGCGTAGCGAGGTAACCAAACGCCTTGGTGCAATAACAACAAAAAACACCGAGGGTTCTATTTTGATTGGACTTTATCAAGTAAAAATATATTAGTATTTTAAATATACAAAGCTATTTTAACATCAGCCCTTTATCATGATCTGCAGAATACAGGAAGTTGTCGTGTTAGCCTAGTGGACAAGGTAACAGACTAGTGGCTGGTATGTCATAAGTTCGAGCCCAGTACCACTGAAGACCCGCCGTGTAGGGGCCAATGCACGTCAAATCTGTTGAGAGCTCAAAAGTCCTCCCGTTGGTGTGGTGTGGTAGTTAGGAGAGGGGATGCCAGCTCTGGCATCGTTCTCGTCACTTGACCATGGTTCAAAATTACGAGGTTCGTCTCCAAAAGCCCTCGTCTGAACAGTGCGACGTTAATATTCACTCACGCAGAACAGAGGAAAGTAAAGCTACATACTACTTACAGGTATGTGTATGAGTTTTCCTGAGTAAACTTTAGTGAGATTACCCAGGTTCGATTTAACACGGGATAGACAGGAAACGATACAAAAAATAAGCCATCAACATGAAAATGATGCAATATTATAATTATTTTTAAAAAACACCCCTCCAAAAGTGGGAGTGGGACAAAATTACATAAATCTATTTATTACAGATACGAGTTGTGGCGAAATACTCGAAGAGGAAAATAGCTTATTATGAATAATACTGTTATTAAAAAAAATTACCAAGAAGAAATAGCTTCCTGTGTAAGTTTAAGACGCATTTTTCATTGAACCTGAAGCTTATTTTCAAGTAACACTTGAAAAAATGAAAAAAATTGAAAAATAACAAAAATTTTCAATAAGTAAATTCGCAACATCATATACACAAAGGGAAGGAAAGAGAGGCCCCTGACCACTCCCAAGGTGTTCTCTCTCAAAATTGGGGTGGAACCGAGGCAAATCATACTGTCACCTGCATGGTACTCAAAGCTACGGCTAACGATAGGCGTACAGTCTAGCCCGATGCCATGATGAATATCGTGGGCCTCGATCTGACTACGTCAGACAGGTGGCATTAGTAACAATAACAAGGAAAGGAAGGATTTTCTCTCTGAATTGTTTAAATTTGTTTTTAATTTTAAGAAATACTTAAATAGCAGATAAATTTAAAATTTTAGGTTTTTTTCAGAATACACAAGCATTCTTCCGTTTTCAATTTTATAAAAGAATGTAGAACTATAATGTACATCCTTCAAAAGTTATCTAGTGAAAAAGGAAGAAAGCCAATCAGTTTTTATTCTTTTTGTGTTCATACTTTTTGCTATTGAAAAAAATTGAATAATTCCATAACAAAATTTTCTTTGATGCTTTAAAGTTTGTACTTAACAGAAAAAAAAAGTGAAAAATAAAGCTTCATATGCATTTTCAAAAATTAGCTTCAAAAATTTCCCCTTCATTTTGTTACAAGTAATCGTGAATCGCAATACAATCAACATCATATGTACCAAATATTCACATGCACACAGAAATTTGTAAAATCAAGAAGCTCCAAACAGTGTTATGCATGACAAATATTTATATCTTATTTTCGAAACATGTAATTAAAAGATTTTAAAAGTACAAATTTTATGTTTTATTTAGAAATTAAAGATGCAAAATCTTACATAAAAGTTCTTAAAAATCAATGCTGAAGCACGCATAAAATACTTAGCAATAGTAAAATTCAAACATTTTAATTAATAAAACTGAACCGTAAAAAATATGTTATACAAAATTTATAAACACATATCTGTTAAATTATATCTAGCAAAAAGTTTAAGTGAATATTTCGTATATAAATATAGATGCGATTTTTTTAAGATGAGCACTAAGAAATTTTTTCCCCTTAGAATAGATACGAAAACTTAGGACTTCTCAGATTTTATAAATTTGGTTGTAATGGGCTTACAAAGGAAGGGCGGTCATCTATAAAGTTTTTTAAGTACCACCAATTGTCTCACGGAAAATATTAGGGACCCTCTATAAAGTCTGGTTTTAAGCCCCAAGCCGGATCTTACAAAGGATTACTTATTCGACATCAGTCAGTCTATATGGGGCCCCTTGAATCCTGGGCCTCCCTGCGATGCGGAGGTATACTTTAAGCCACTGAGTACTACTAACATTTTTTTAAAAATATATATATAAAATATATTTTGACGGATTTAAGTATTAAATAAATGGAATTAACTGATTAAATTTGATGTTTTGTGAAAAGTAGTGAAAAATAAATTAGCAGCTCGCATCAATAGGATGACGTTTACTGTAACGACCATTAATTAAAAAAATTGAAGTTAATTTATTATTTTCAAGTCAAAATGTTAACATTCGTCAAAAACGTTAATATTCTGGATAATCTGTGCATGTTTTCACTAAATATTTCAACGTGGTTGACAATATCATATGGAATGCATACATTTATTCCTAATAATGTAAATGAAAATGACTTTCGTTTTATATGCTGCATAAATTTGTAAGTCAGAGAAAATTTTAGTTTATTACAATAAAGTATTTATACTATTTAAGGGATTTTCTCAAAATTTTTCTTCCTTGAATTACTGATTTCAATACACATAACATATTCATTAAAGGTAATATTAGTACTATAAATAAATGGTTTGGAATCACAAACAACTGAAAATTTTAATTTGGATAAGCGACGCAGGATTTCTGAAATGCTAGTGACAAATATGTGACACGTATCTCGTTTCTCCCATCCATATTACGCCGTCTAAGGATTGCAAGGATCAATTTCGTTTAATATGAAGCATACTACGATATTCAAAACAAAGGGTCGTGAATGAAATCAAGATTCGAAACCATAGCGCATTTGGAAAGCCCATTTTTTTTTAGCCTGACCATAACCCAAATATAAATTCTAACGCAAGCAAATTAATATAAAAATTGCAATAAAACTTTCTAAACCTGATGAATTTTATTGAAACAGGTATGAAATGAAATAACCGGGGAGTTTGTGAAATTCATATATAGGATGAAATCATTTTAATACAATTTATGGTGTTTTCCAATCGAAAAAAAAACCTTTTTATAATACTGAATTATCTGATGCCTTAAATTCATTTCATTTTAATTTTTTTTAAAAAAACTTTCTTTTATATATTAGAAAATAACATTTAATGACAGATTCCAGTAATATCCTGAAATAATTTTTTTAAATAACACTGAGACTTCGACATTTATATAAGTGGCGTTCAAGATCTGATTCCAATACAAAGACAGAGACGGATTAAGTTATTTGGAGGACCCTGGTGGTAAAAGGTTTGAGGCCCATGAATTCAAGAGTAATAAACTAAAATAGTGAAAAGGTTCGTTAAACTTAAAATCTCGTAATAAAATGTATAGCTATATTAAAACTCAATTGCTCAAGATAAACCTTAACTTTAAAAAAATTGGAAATTAAAACTTGGAATTTCGGATAATATGTCAACTGGCTACATGTGATGACCGTCGTCCTTATATAGGCCTAGTCGATTTGTGCAATTGTAAATCATACACATTTATTTGTTTGGGGTTTGTACGAGTATTTGACAACGTATGCTACACACTGTTTACTTTTATGCGTCATAGTTGGGGCCTACATTTGTGCAGAGGCTCAGGGTCTACTTTTGCGAAAGGGCCCAGGGCCCCAAGAAGTCTAAAGACATCCCTGCTTACTGTACTAAATATAAAGATGTATAAATGTGCTGTGTGTGAAGCCTTCTGTGCGTATAAATTGTACAAATCTTGTGGTAAGAATTGCTCAAGTTTAGGGCCCCTGGCGGCCATCCAGCCGCTTAATCCACCTCTGCATAAAGGCCTTAATTTATCAGACTCTAACTAGGTCTGGGCCTATAGTATTTGTATCTCGTGAAGAAAGATTACCAAAGAAATTCAAAATTGAAAGATTTCTAAGCAAAACGATGTTTGATATCAGTGGCGTAATGTACGCTCCCGCAACGTGTGTGTGTGGGGGGGGGGGAGCCCGGTGTGTTACGGTTTTGCAATTCTTTGTAAGATATGGCTTGGGGCCCAAAATCTGATCTTGCATGGAGGCCCTAATATTCTACGTAACGCCATTGTTAACTCGTAAATTTTTTTCATCAGATTATTTTCCAAAAACTCAATAAATGTTTTGTTTTTCAAAAAATTTAAAATTTTGCAATAAATTTCATTAAGTTCTTATGAATGTTTTTGTTTCATTGATTTTTATTAGATACATGAATATTTAGATCTATATAAATAAAATGTACTCTAATAAACTTAATTTTGGTGAAATATGTTTGTTTTTTTACTATATCCTTTAACACGAAAAAATATTTCATTTCCAAAATAATCAGTTTCGTGTTAAACAATTTTCACCGTATTCGGAAATATACGTATTTTTTTTTTAAAAAAAAGATTATAAAACAAAAATATTAACAGCTAAACTAGTTTCATGAAAAATTTTATATTATTGTTATCATTCGAACTAGATGATGATTTTAAAAAAATGACGGGGTAATCTTTCAAATTAGCTTTAATTTTACTCGCAAATTTTTTCTCATTTGTGTTCAATGGAACAAAAATACAACTTCAAATTGTTTTCTCGGAAGACCACACCTCTAAGCGGATACTATTGAACCACTTTGACCAGATGTCTGCAATAAATGTCAAAAGTAAATTAGCCCCTTTTCAGAGGAAAAGGCAGTCAGACTCTCTGTCTCCGCTTTTTATCTCTAGAATCTTGCGCACCCTTACTTTAAGGTTTTGGTGATTTAACATCTCTGACAGAATTACTAGCCATTGTAACTCATTTGGAATTGTCCAATTAATATTATATGCATGTTGCTGCAATGACATAAAATCCTTTAGCTAAAAAAATGTTTTTTTTTTCTTCTTCTTTTTGAATATAGAAACAATTATGAAGATTATAAATGTTTAGCTTTGGGTACATAGTGATCTCAATAAGGAAATTTTTCAATAAAATTTGTTACACCACCCTTTATACTGCACAAACCATTGTCTTTTTCAAATGGTTTTGGATCATATCTACTGTATTAAAAAGTGTTGTGTAACTAATATTGCTGACAGTCTTAGAAAAAGCAGAGTGCTTTTAAAAATAAATAAAATTTTAACTTGTTGCATTTCCCGTCATATAAATATTTTTTTCCAATTAATTGCATTACCCAATCTCTAATGCTGTAGAAAGTCTTTCACAACTGTTATACAATTAAAATGCATGTCACCACAGCAAGAAATTCCATCTAGCACTTTTTGAGATAAAAAAGTCAGACTTTCTAAGATGCAAGAATATTTGCTTCATATATTTTGGTTGATATACATAACACATAAAAAGCAACCTGAAAAATTACAACTATTTAAAGTATTTATGAAACAAATGCAGTATTTAAAAAAATGGTTTATTACTGGACAAAAAAAATAGCAAATTCTTATTAATATATCTATCCAATAAAAAAGACAATCACATTATATCATTACTTTCACCGTCATTTTCCACATTGCCCATGAAATATGGTGTATGAATGCAAAACCTCTGTTTCTAAATAGGTAAGGTAAATTTCTCAAGGTCTATTCCTTATAACTAATAACAAAAATACTATCTCAAAGATGAATAATTTATTATTAAGAGAATTATTTATACGTGTTAAAACATATTACTTTGGTATACACTTTTGCTTGTATAGATAGCAAGCATTAATATCCCTGATCCAATATATTTATTAATATTAGTGAGTGAGTTAGTGAATATTAACGTCCCACTGTTCAGCTACACGAGGGCTTTTGGGGACAGTCCGCGTAATTTTGAACCATGGTCAAGTGACGCGGACGACACCTGAGCTGGCACCCCTCTCCTAACTAACTCACCACACCAACGGGAGGACGTTTGAGCTCTCGACAGATTTTACGCGCATCGTTTCCCTACACGGCGGGTCTTCAGTGGTACTAGGATCGAACACATGACATGCTAGCCACGATCCGATGCCTTGACCACTTGGCTACAGCGGCCACTATTTAATATTAGACACTTACCTGCAATAGAAGTGTACAGGTATTTTCTAAATTCGTTTGTTCCAAAAGTATGAATCAATTTTCTTTACCAAAAATTTTATTAATAAAGTATGATATAAAGGCACCGTAATACATTTTATTAGACTGCATCAGATGAATAATATACGAAACATGTAAATCTTATTCTTCATAAAATAAAATATACTCTGTTTTTTGGAAAAAGCTCTATTATCTTAGAAAATATTATAAAAACTACGGATGAAGAAAAAAAAAAAAACTCCTCACATATGAGCATTTGAAAATATAATATACCGAAATGTTTATGTGCTATTCATCCATAATTAGCAAATTTGTTTCTCTTGTGTAATTTTATTATAATAAATCGCAACTATGCAACAATACTCAATTATCTCTAAAAAGATTTTTTGTACTTTCTCTGAAACATACAGCTTATTTCTTTTGAAATTATGAATAATTTTCTACCATCTGTCTTAAATTTTTCTTTTGATATATTCGGAAATATACCTGTTTTTAGAAACTTATCTAAAAAGAAAGAAAGAAAAACTCATTAAAAACAAAAATATTAACAGCTAAGGTATGTGTGAGCTATTTTCATGAAAAATTTTATATCATTGTATATGCTTGAATTCCCCCCCCCCCTGTGTCTGTACTTTATAATTTTTAGCATTTTTGATAGTTATTCCTTCGAGCAAAATAGTTATGTCTTTTCAGAACTTCGAAATAGTATTGTGCATATCTCATTACTAGGTACCATTTGAATTATTTAGTAGTTCCATTTTTCGAATAATTTAATACTTGCTAGTGTTTCAAATCTCGAACATTAACAATACGTTAAATAACTAATTGCATTTTTATTAAAAAAAGTTTTCCGTGCAATTATAAGTAAAAGAATATAGTGATATATTTTCAAATAAATTTACTCAACATTTATCACAAGTAAAAATGTTTTCATTGCAATAATGTTACACATTAATTTTATAGCAAAGATTCAAGCACATTTTTTCCCCCTTCGTTATTCAATTTTATGCGAACGCGAGGAAAATATGAAGAAATACTTTTCAAATTATACTATGTAGATTTTATACAGAACTTTTTTGATTGAATTCCTTTGCATTTCTTTGTAATTGCAAGCTTATTTCGAATAATATTTTATTCAAATTATTTTATGATGGATCTGATTTTAAATGTGATATCACTATATTTAAAATATTTATAATGTGTAAGAAATTTTTTATCTTCAATCATTTTGGTGAATAATTAAATGACGAAGCAAATACTGATGTCTTCAGTACAAATATAAATCTGTGTTTAACAACTAACACATATAGAATGACAGAAGTGTTTATGGAAGGTTTCGCGGCACAATCATTCAAGATCGCCTTGATTCTACGCTCAAGCTTTAACACAACATTTTTCTCATTGTGTCAAACTTACAAAACTGCTTTTTCTAAAACCTTTACATGAAGACCACTCCCTCGAAACATCTGGAACCGTACGTATCCCAAAATCAGGGATTGTCAGCAAATAATTCATTGCTGAAAGATAACCAAATAACTGAACTGCTTCCACAGATGTATCTTGAAAGTTCAACGTACTTTTATGATTTTGGCGATTTAGTTTTGAGTTTGACGAGTAAAAATATTTATCCATTATATCTCATTTGGAATAATCCAATTATTATTAATCGTACATTGCTGCAATGAAAATAACATCAATTAACTAAACATATATACGTAAAAACAAATATATTTTAATCTTCGAAACGATTTGTTAATGTTTGTATTTTGCGCTTATAATTGCCTCAAGCATTTTTCTTTTCTTCCCGAAATTTATTAAGGTGATATGGTACACTAAAAATCATTAAACTGTCGAAATTTTTTTATTGGCTTATTTGATACCCCGAATTTTTATAAATATGCCTGCAAAATTTCAAAGCTTTACCTGCATTTTTCATAAAGTAATGGAGCAATGTTTGACGCTAAACAGCAACTACCCCGCCTACATTTCAGATTATCTGCTAGAAAAGAGCCTGATAAAAAATGAATTAATTATTTTTCTAATACGCTTCAATGAGATTGACATTATACAAGCAGTAATAAATCATTTTAAGAAAGAATTGTGCAATTCATGCAAAAATTCTAGTTTGTGAATTATTTACTGGGAAGATCAAATGGATTTGGTCAAGATTTAAAAGGTGTGCGTGCTTTTTATGATATTATTATGAATGAAATTAAAACTTCCAAACGGATACTCCCAAAGCACAAATACTAAATCTCATTTTGATAACTCGGGTAATTAAAAATCTAATTCGCAAGAATAGAAAAACTCCCCCATTTTTATATATTTGTTTTTGGTGATATATATATATCCCATGTGTGCGAGATTCAACACTTTTATTAAAAATATTTTAAGATATTTATTTAAACAAATGCACATATACAGTTCTTAGATTTTGATGTATTTTATCTATAAATAATTTGATTTTGCTTTTATTCGTGTACAATATTTAACATGCGAAGGCTTTTAAAATCATGGAAATAAAAAATAAAGGCATAAACATCTTTTTTACATGTTGTGCATTAGCTCTGAGCTTGGAATTAGCTCTGAAGTGTGTGTATTTTTTTTTTTATAATTATTAAGATAAAGTTTTATGAAATATTGATCTTTCATTCGTTTTTTTCTATATATTTATTACGGCAGTATACTGTTTAATTGTTCTACAATTGTACAATTTTTTTTATGGTAAGTAGTTTTAAATAAGCTAATTAACATTTCATAAAAGTTTCAGACTATTCGATGAATATTATATCATGCTATTCATGGAATGAAAACTTCAAACTCATATTTCTCCATGTTGAATTTTTGTACATATACTGTTATTCAAAACCCTAAGGCCTTTTTGGTAATTGAAGTATGGGTTTGAAATTTTTTATACATGTTCTGAAATGTATGTTTTGTAAAACTGTGCATAGGATTAGCTCTAACATGTGTGTGTTTAGTACTTTTTCTAAAAAATTTCAAAATCAAAATTAATGTTTTTTTGGGAATTTTTGGAAGTTTAACTATAAAAAATTAATAAAAATTAAAGAGCAGCAGCAGAAAAAAAAAAAACCATGCACAGTTTTATGTAGTATATTATAAGACACTTGGAAAAAAAATTTTTGAAAATATTTAAAAAGCCTTAGGATTTAAAAAATGCTTAAAAAAGGTAAAAAATTTAAATTTTACAAACATTTTGCAATGGAATTATTATTAAATAGTAACCTTTATAAAATGCAATTAAAACCAAATATTAAAAGTAAAAAAAAATTGTGAAGATGGTACCATATCGCCTTAAGAGCGTATAGTTAACAGTATTTAAAATTGAATGATTAGATCTTGAAGCAACACAGGTTCCTAATTTCATGGTATTCAATGGTTATTTTATGCGTTGTTTTTTTATATAATTGAGCATATTTAATAAATATCTTTTTATTTTATTGTTAATTGAAGAATTTAATTTAATGATTAGGAAGCCAAAAGTACCGAGAAACTTCGGATATTTATCGAAAAAATTCTAACAAATAATTAATTTTATTGTTGCAATGAACATAAAATCATTTCGCTAAAACAATGTTTTTTCTCCCCTTCTTTCTTTTTAAACCTAGAAACGATTTATAAAGGTCTATATTTTGTTTTTATAAATGTTAAGCTTAGGGTACATAGTGATCTCAGTAAGGAAGTTTTTAATTTGTTTTCTTAGCCCAAATCTTATCAGGTATATATATATGCTGACAATGTTTTAAATTGATCGATTGGGTCATGGAGCAACACAGGTTTCTAATTTCATAGTATTCAATTGTTATTTTATGCATTTTTTATACTAAGCAAATTTTTTAAACATTTCTTTATTTTATTGCTGATCAATAAACTGAATCCAATAGTTAGATATTAAAAAAAAACCCGAAACTTCGGAGATATTTATCGGAAAATTTATAATAAATAAGGTGTTGTTTGAATTCTTTTTTATAATCATCAGACAAATCTTTCTAATATGAGATTGTTGTGATCGTTCCTGAGTTTCTCTCAATTTACTATCAAGCAAATTTTGTCTTGTTACACACATCCGACCCTGTTTTGTATTTCGTTTTACATGTTTCATTACTGAAATTAATAAATGCATTTCTTTCATTCATCTCACAATAATTGAAATATATCATTAGAATACTAAAGTATATTATTGCGAATCTTTTATTTTGCAGCAATATCTTCTTACATTTCAAATAAAACCCTTCCAAGATTAATAGTTCTACGGAATTTCACCATTTTACTAAAATAAAATATTAGTATAATAATATAAAATTATTTTAATACATTTTTTTAAAAATCAGAACGATGTGATTGTCAAAAAGATCACCAAAGAAAAATAGAAGTCTTTATGCAAGTTTTGAATAAGTAATAGTAGCAATTGAGACAGACATTAACAAACTTTTTTACGAGGTTCAATAAAAAGCTATCTTTCTATTTTAATGCGACTGATTTAATCTATCGATGTAAGATCGCTATTTGTTATGTGAAGGCTCAATTCATCAATTAGCTGAAAGTTTTATATATTTCTGAAAGTCTTCAAAAGTTAGCACATCTGGAAAATTTTTTAAATAGTAATACAAAAGTATAAATCGCGAAAATATTGAAGTTTTAATAGTATTTTAAAAAAATTAATATTTGTTAAGCTGAGTATCAAGCATTACAAAAATAACTAGCAAAACGAAGAACTAAGTTATATTTTTATCTGAAAACCCTCTTAGGATTCTAGTATAACTTATGTGGTTGAAGGAAACGATTTTGATGAACTTAGCTACAACAGAATCATTTATTATGGAAAGTAGCAAAGAAATAATTGACTTACATAATATTTCTAGGATTTCAAAACTGAATGAATACTTTATACCTTTTTTAAAAAAAAGAAATACAGTTTCCTAATTTTCTTTACAAAACATGTACTGTTAAACGTTTTTTTCTTAAATGTATTTATGTTGCATGTAAATGTTAAAATTTTAATATAAATAACTATGCAGCTAATGATTGTTTACTTATGGAACTTGTAAAAATTATGAAAAATCAACTATACAAGGTTTTTCGATTTAAGAAAAATTTATTACTTGTACCGCTTTGACATAAGATGGAATGCACCACTCTTTAAGCTACTTTACTGCACAAACCATTGTATTTTTCAAATGGTTTTGGATTATACCTACTGTATTAAAAAGTGTTGTGTAACTAATATTGTTGACAGTCTTAAAAAAAGTAGACAATTGATTGCTTTTAAAACTAAATAAAATATTAACTTGTATTGCATTTCCCATCATATAAATATTACTTACTATATATATATATAATTAATTACATTACACAATCTTTAATGCTTTAGAAAGTCTTTCACAACTGTGATGCAATTATAATGTATATGTCACCACAGCTGAAAATTCCATCTAGCACTTTTTAAGATCAAAAAGTCATTCAAGACTTTCAGAGATGTAAGAATATTTACTTCATTCATCTGGTTGATACACAGAACACATATAAAGCAACCTGAAAAACTAAAACTATTTAAAGTATTTATAAAACAAATAGTATATCAAAAACTGGTCCATTACTGGACAAAAAAATAAATAAATCCTTATTAGTACATCTATACCATAAAAAAGACAATCACATTATATCATTACTTTCAGTACCACTTTCCTCATCACCCATGAAATGTAACATATGGATGAAATACCTGTTTCTATATAGGCAAGGCAGATTTTCAAGGTCTATTCCTGTATAACAAACAGCACAAATATTATCAAAATGATGAATAATTTATTATTAAGAATTATTTACACATAAGTTAAAACATATTACTTACTTTAGTATATAGTTTTGCTTGTATTGATAGCAAGCATTAACATCACCGATTCTATATATTTTATATTAAACACTTACCTGCAAAAAGTATACATGTAATTTCTAAATTCGTATGTTCCAAAAGTATAAATCAATTTTTTTGCCTAAAATTTTATTAAGAATGAATGATATAAAAAATTACCATATTCCCATCACTTTCCAAAATTTGTGTGGTAACATTCAACTGCAAGGAATCTCTATCCTGCATGATTTTTAAATTATACACTTCTAATATACTGTCATAAAGCCATTTGTGACAAAAATTTGGTCATTTTTAATAATTACTTACCTCCTCATCTGATATAAAAATATACAACAACTTTACCCCATAAAAACATAGCTAAATGTCTTGGAAAACATAAAACAACTCCACTACAAGCATATATCAGGTGTTAAAGATACAGTTAAGTTTTTTTTTTTTTTGCAAATAGCTTTTCAATTGAGTAATGCTGACTTGCTGAGCTTGAATGTTTTCTTTCTTGACAACTAAAAAAAGAACATTTCAGAGCTTTCCTTTTTATATCCCCAATAGTTGACTTAAATATTTACTGCTAGTTTAAATGCTGATTGGGAGGTAGGTACAAGAGGATCAGGTAAATAATTCTTTAGTAATTACTTTTTACCTTTCTTTTACTGAATTGCATGTTGAGACAATTGTTCCTGAACTATTTTACCTTGCAATAAACAATTTAATACTACAAGTAGAAGTTCAGTCTCCTGGTTTTTCTTATGTCATTACATATTTCTTTGGCGGAAGACCCCATACCACACTTTCTATCTGAGATATGGAAAGAAGTATATTCAACATTTTCAACAACATGGAATCTCTCAAACAATTTAAGAATGAACTTAATATGTTTACATGGTGCATGATTATCTGAGCATTCACATGTATACCAAGCCGAACATGATAATTTTACACACCTGTAATGGCATTGATCACACACACACATAGCCTCTTTCTGAAATGCTACCATAATCTTTTTAACAACATAAAATACATCTCCATTAGTCCGCGATTTTACAAACCAAGAATTTGTTGCCTGGTCATAAATATCTGTCAGGAATCTTCAATTCATTTTGAAATGGAAATAGGTTGTGAGGATATAAACTGGGGAGAGTACCATTTAAAATTCTATAATGTGCTAAATATGTGTCATGCTGTATTTTCAACAAACTATCTGCTTGACAGTTAAATTTTCATTTTAAAATAATTGGACATTCATGTATTGTGAATATAGATTAACAATATATATTTTTATCAGTATTGGCATGCAGAAGTAGATGATGTGACTTATACTATTAGTAGGCTGAATTACAATAAATATCATCAAAATATTTATTGAAAGCAGGCTTTTTATCAGTCGATGCAATTTTAAAATTTTCCATTATTTGTTTACATCTGATTGAACTTATTCCTTCCAAATGAGCTACTAGAGAAATTTCCCTTCGCATTTCAAAATTGGAAAACAAGATCATTTAATCATTTCTTCCAAGTGCATTGAAGGCATAATGCAATTAATTTTTAACTGGGCACCCTTTCTCTCAGAATGTTGAAACACAATACATATTTCCTGTATTTAATTTATTAATAATAACATGAGCAACAGAGTAAAGCATTCCTTATTAGTCAAGTACAATTAAACTTCTATTAACCGAATACATATTCTAATACTGAAGATTTTTCAATACCCACTTCAAGATTAGCTTTAATGAACTCTATACAAGTTTTATAAACCAGTTGAAATGCTTGATTATGCTTTGAAAAATATATTATACTGATCCCTTAAAAGTCTTTATAAAGAGTGATTCTACGAAGAGAGAGAGAGATATTCCATTAATAATTAGAATATAGAATCTTTGATATTTCTATACAACTAGTTTTTCTTTTATATGTCTAGGAAGCTTCACATGTTAGCAAATGTGTTAAATATCTAAATCTACAATTTCACTCATGATATGGAAAAGGTTAAGGGAAAGTTAAATCTCAACATATTGTGTAGATCTTTACATGTGATTCGTATAAAATTTTTTGCAATAGATAATACATTCCAATAATGATTTTTTTCTTACTTTAATTAAATAAATGTATTTTCTTATTAAGAATAGTGTTATTGCCTTTGGTTGGATCCTAGCAGGGCACCCTTCTTTTACAAGAACACCTCCAGAAAATTTGTATTTTCTATTATTATTCTCACAATCATTTAAAAATTCAGCCAAACAATTTACCTCATATATTTACGCTAATTTTTCATAACAATCAATAGAACTTTCGATTTAACGACAAGAAAAAGTTTTACACTCACGAGATCCGCCAAGGGGCAATCACCCAGCAGGAACTAAAAAAATAATGAATCTACTACAATGGTAAATACCTGGAAATTTTAAAACGTATTATTAAAACATTATAAATAATCAAAGCATAAAATTTTTACATTCACGTGATCGGAGAATCGAGCTTTTACACGGCAGAAGCTAGAAAGTCGATGAACGGAAAATGTTAATTACATCAAATCAAAGCACAAAATAAAATAAAAATACAATATAAAAAGAGTAAAATAATAATAATTCAAAATTATGAATCAAAGTTTTTAGTTGTTCACATAAGTTAGAAATTCCATAAATCAGCAAATATGTTAAAATGATGGAAAACTTAACAGGAAATTGATACAATATAAAAACTGCAAAAAAATGTAACAATCAAACATTATAATTCAAAGTTATAAAATACCTAATCAATAAATCTCCCCGCTAGAATTTTATATACGAACCTTTCAGCACGAGCGCTATAGTAAGAATGATTTTAGTAGGTTCAATTAAGCCAACGATGAACTTGGCGATTTTCAAAAAGAGGCCAAAAATATCATAGTAACCCATCCTTGTTTGTAGATTATAGGAATAGGTGCTGCCAACGAAATTGCGCATTACACGTCCGGCCTTGTTTGTTCCTTTTATCTGTCACTATCGGTTGCTATGGACTCCATACACCTGACGTCATAATCAAGTGATAAAATACAAAGCCACGTGTTTGATTCCTCTGAGTATTTTGGCGGAATTTTCGGATTGCATCTACTATCAAAAACAAATGAAAAAGGGTATTCCAAAAGAAATTTCCCCTGTAATGTGTGCACTTTTTTAATTATTTCATTTTCAATATTTTTTTTTGTTTTTATCCAATACGCTGACAATTTTAAAGTTTTAAAAAGAGTCCGAAATATTTTCAGAGCATTTCAAATTCGAAGAATTTTAATTTTGCAAACATACACAGATCAGGGTACCACTTCTGTGATATATTCTTAGTGCTCTGTATTTGTTAAGTATGTAGTTGATTACCTACGGTTTTTTTTCTCAATTCCTACTCTTAGTTCACACTCTGTGGATATTTATTTATCTTGTTCAAATTTTCAATCGTTAGTAAAATACATTTCAAAGCGCTCGATTGAGCTGAAATTTTACATACATGATCGTTTTGGTTTTAAATACAGTAATTTAATGAATAAAAATTAATTGATTAAAACTAATTATTCTAAGAATTATAAATACATCCATGTTGGCATCAGTTTTAGCGACTTATTTCCAAGTCTGATAGATAAAAGAAACAAACAAGGCCGGACGTGTAATCCGCAATTTCGTTGGCAGCACCTATTCCTACTTTTTACAGCCTTGGAATTCAAATTCCTTTGTTTTGGGGTTACTATATTTGGCTCTCTATGAATTATTGGCTACTTTCAACATAATTAGAAAAAAAAAGTGCAATGCATTGTATTTTTTGGATATGGTGTCTTGAGTATGTGTATCAGTATGTGTGCATCTAATAACCTATTATAAATATTGTGCGTTTATTGTTTATAACTTTACTACTGAACAATTTCAATGATTTTTCAATTTTTGTTTGAATTTTAAGATAAAAATATGTTTTCATTGTTTATTTGTTGTATACAAGTTCATTAGAAATATGGTATGTTTATAAAATAAAAATTAAGATTAAATTTTTAAAAATTTTAAGTGAAACTGGAAAAACAAATGTAGAACTGTAACTATATTGTAGACTTAAAATAGAAGAGTAAAGTATTTTAGTTTATTGATATATTATTGATTATTTGCAATTTTTATTAATCCTTATAACATTTGAATCAGGTTTAGCAATTTTTTTCTAAACAGACACTTGAGGATTATTGTTACAAAATCCTTTTAAATTTTGCAGCTGAAATTAAATCATATTTTCATTTAGAGCAATATTCTTATATATATATATATAGTATAATAAAATGAAAAAAAATAATAAGACAAAATTATACTACCCACAAAGCTAAATGATAGAAAACAGATTCTAAGAAACATAACTAGAAAAATATTGATATATAATATAATAATTATATATGTATATTATTCATAAAGAAAGAAAATTGTGTTTTATATTTATCTATATCATATTGACTGTTATAAAATGGTAGGAATTAGATGCATTGCCTTTTAAATACTGTTTAGAATTAAAATTATTTTCAGCTTATGCTAAACAAAAATTGATTTGAATTCCATATAATTTTTCAGTTAAAAAACAGTCCAAAATTATGTTTATATTGGGATTTAGCTAATGTATAAAGGGTATAATTTATTTTTCAGTTCTGTTCTTACTTTGCTGAAAATTCATTACAACCATTGTTCACAATAAGATTCATATTTCAGCTATGCTTAAAACGTGATTAAACTTAAAATTCTGTAGTATAAAACTGAAAACATGTTTTAAAAATTATTATAAAGTATAGTATTATGATCATTTAAATCATCAGTAGTATTGATGTACTTTTTTTTAAAAAAAATTTTTAAGTAAATTTCATGAAACAGTATTATTATTTTTTTTTAGCTATATTGAGTAGAGATAATTTTAAAATAAGTTTTCAGTGCTTCAAAATTAATTATTAATGGCAGGAAAATAATGATAAATTTTCAAAGTACCTTAATGTATATTTCGCTTGGAACACATATTTCAGTGTAAACGAGGTTTTGTTATAGGTTGTTGGGAAAAAAAAGCTTTTTTCATACACAATTCTTTTTTTTAAAAAAATAAGATTTCTAATAATAAGAATATATTATTATTATTACATGACAGTGGCTGTTTTCTTTCATTGAATTATAATTTCTTGAAATAAAAATTTGAATTTGATGTATAGGTATACAAATTAAATATTTGTTTTAAAAAATGAGATTGGTTTTTCCTGAAAATTTTACTTCAATGAAGAACAATGCATAAATTTTTCTTACTCCTTTTTTTTTTTTAATTTTTTTAATTTAGGGGTTGTTAAAAAGAAGGATTAATACATTTTTTCTTTCTTGTGTTTTATTCCTTTAATAATTTCCTTTGAACTTGATTGTACATTATCTTAAATTTCCCGTTACTGTTCCGAATGTTCAGTGCTTGCTTCAATTTTTCACTACTCGGTTTTAGTCCTAAATTTATAGCATATATTTTTTTAATTATCAATGCTACACTGTCCAGAAATACCTTCACTTAGTCCAATAAGATGTGCCAATTTCAGAGGTAGATGGAAATATAACTGCATATTTTAATAAGAACCAAGATAATTGTTCAAATGATTAAAACTGTCAGAGTTCCCCATTTTTTCTTCCTGGCACTAAGGCTGCAACTTAGCCAGTATTTAGCACCATGAACAATTCAGCAGCTTTTGTAACAAAACTGCCCTGACTTAAATAAGATCATAATACAAAAAGATGCTCTGAAAAATATTCATGCTTTTCAGAAATATGAAGATACTTCAAAATAATTTAGAAAGGTTGCAGATTTATTATTTTTTTAAAAAATGAATACTGAATTTTAGTTTATTCTTTATATATGTATTAAAACATATATAAAATAATTTATTTGTAAAAAAATCTATATATATATATATTACATTTTGAACTTCAAAATCTTTGTCATCTTAATATATTAAAGCAGCTAATCATTTTTGAAATGACATTTTTGATAGGAAGGAATAATATTTGCTCACTATTCCTCTTAACTATTTTTTATTTCAATATATGTAAAATTTAGTGAGGATGTATTTGATCTTATAATTTACTGTTGTGTGAGTGTTGAATAATCTTTTTAAAATTCTTTCATATGTATAAAATTTCAATCGATATATGTATAAAATCTCAATAACTTGACATGCTATCTTTGTATACTTTTTATGTGGAGGATTTAATCAGATAACATTTCATTCTCCTAAATTCCACACCACCACACATTCACAACATAAAGCTGTGATTTTTAGAATTTCAGTGTTGACTGGAATGTTACACTTCTTTGTGTATTCAGTTTCTTTTATTTCATTCAAACAAATATGTGAATGCAGTTTTTAAATTTCTTTTTTAAAACACTACTGTCTTTCCAACTCTAACTAAGGGATTGTATTTCTGAAATTATAAAATTTATTGCTGAAGTTATTTAAAAGTTCAGATTTTAGATAATTTCCACATCCACATATACTATTTCAAATTTAATAGTGTAACCAATGATTATATTAATTATTTTATTTTTGTTAGAACTGCTAGATGGCACCACCAGATTAGCGTACTTACATTGTTTCCCCTGGTGGGGAAACGGTGAGTTGAGCCAGTAAGACTGTGAGTACCCTTGGTGCGACCATCACGTGGGAATCCTTCCCCAAGGTTATTTCTGCATTTAATATTTATACCTCTTAAACTGTGCCTATGAATGAATGAGCATGTCTATGAATGAATAAAGGAATCTTATTTAACCCTGAGATGAATTGATATCATTGAAATGAGTTACAAATTCATCCCAGTGAGTTATAAATTGCGCCCAACGTGGGCGTAAGCCTAACGACACCGGAGAAGCAAGCGGCATGGAAGAAAATTGAACCGGCCCAGAAGAAACGAATGGTTCTACGCCTCAAGCCTTCTAAAGCAAGAGATGAGTAACGAATACATTTTGCTTTTATAATTACCCGTCTACGTTCCTGCCAAAAATCCCTTTAAATCGAAAGAGACAAAGTGAATCATCCTGATTTCCGTTGTCTCACGAGGAGAAAGAAGCCAACCTGCCGTTTCCTGTTATGAGTTCTACAAGGTTTTTGTGCAGTTTTTTTTTTTTTCGAAATTCGCGACAGCAATCCTGCTGAAGTTTGTTAGTTTCAGTGTTCCTCATTCCTTCATAGTTCGTGTTAACAATCCTTGCTAAAGTGCATGTGTTCCAGTGTTTTTCTGAATTTCTTCAAAATTCGCGACAGCAATCCTGCTAAAGTGTGTACGTGTCAGTGTTTTTCATTTCTTCAAAATTCGTGTTAGCAATCCAGCTAAAGTTCGTAAGTTCCAGTGTTTTGTGAATTTTTTCAAAATTCGGGACAGCAATCCTGCTGTAATGTGTTCTTCATTTCTTCAAAATTCGCGACAGCAATCCTACTAAAGTGTGCTCGTGTCAGTGTTCCTCATTTATTCAAAATTCGCGGTAGCATCCTGCTACAAAGTTGTGCGCGTTTTTTTAAAAAAAAAGTGGAAGAAATTTTGCTACAGTGTTGTGCGCGTTTTTTCAAAATAAGTGGTAGCAACCCTGCTATAAGCGTTATTGACTGTGTTAGAACACCTGATATATACTAACTTTATTATTATGCACGTATGTTGATTTCAAAATTTTTTGCTTGATATTCTATAGAATGATTTCACACTGAATTTATGTAGCATTACACATTGAAAAATTTTGTTTTGCCTAATCTTATTTTATTATTTTTTCATTGAATTTTTTGTATTCTTATGTAATGGTAATTCTTAATTTTGCTTCATATTATTTTATTTCTTGAGATAACGTTTCCTGCTTAGTATTTTGGATTGCACAAGGGTGATTATTATTTTGCTTGATATTTTAATTTTGTCTAATATTTTAATTGCATTGAATTTTTTGTATCATTACAAACTGATGATACCTAATTTTTTTCATTTTATTTTTTGAATTAATGTTCCTTGTTGGTATTTTGAATATGTTGTTAGTTTATTTGCCCATTTAAATTTAATTTTGTTTTCTGAGGTGTATAATAACTTATAACATTTAAAGGCTCAAACATATAAAAGTGTAAGATATATTTAAAGTGTATCCCTATATTTGTAAGAGCTTTGGTGGACAATCAGGCCTGACCTTAATTTTTATTTTATCCATTTGTTTATTTGAGACACTTAAATTTTTTCAGTCATGTTGATTCTGGGAAGAGGTAAGAAAGCTGATCTCATTAAGCTTGCTAATGAGTTAGATGAATCTGAGTCTAATGGGGAAGACCTAAAAATAATCGAGTTAAGGGCCAAAATTTTGGCAAGTGATGCTTACAAAGAAGACCTAGAATTTGTGAAGGATATTTTTGAAGGCCTCGTGTCAGATAGAATAGATGAGGAGATGGAACAAAAAGAACAACAACTGCGTGAGTTAGAGCTGCAGAAAATACGGCTGCAAAATGAGACTCAGAGAGTTGTAGGTTCACACACCCCACCCCAAGCCAAACTCGAATTAAAAAAGCTGTTACCAACTTTTAATTCTGGAGTGGATAACATGGACTTGTTTTAACTTTGTTTGAACGTCAAATGAGGCTTCTTAACCTTGGGGAAGATCTGTGGGTTCCCTACCTCATTGGTGCCCTGCCCGGTGATGTAATCTCCCTCATTGCCCGTGAGCCTGAGGAGAAATGCAGGGATTACTTCCACATTCGAGGAATGCTTCTTCAACGTTTCAAATTAACCGCAGAAAAATTCCGGGAACTGTTCTCACGGCACAGAAAAAGCCCAAATGGTACCTGGAAGGATTATTATTTCGAAGTTCGAACTTATTTTGAAGGTTGGCTCAATGAGCTTAAAATTGACGCATTTGAGGGCTTAAAGAATTTGATGATTGCCGATCAAATGAAAAAGAGATGCTCCCCAGAGTGTAAGGAACATTACTTGGATATCTGGGAAAAGACCTTACCTCACCAGAAATGTTAGCAGACAAACTGGAAGCTTTTGACAATCTCCGGCGTTCCTTACCCAGTGGGCCTAAGAGATACGTGAAAGGAAGTGAAACCTTAAATGTTGGAAGACAGGTATCATCCAGGAAACCTGAACGACTTCCTAAAAGGGAATTTTCGCAGGAAATCCCAAATGAGAGATCCCCTCTCAAATGTTATGGCTGTGGGAAACCAGGGGTGATAAAGTCTAATTGTCCTACCTGTATTCCCAACTCCTCACAAAGAAACGACGTAACAACTAATCACATCAATGCTTACACAGCTCAGATTAAAAGTCCTCGATTAACCTTTATCGATATAACTTTCTGTGGAAAAAAGGCCGTGTATGTGCAGACACAGGATCTACACATTCAATTGCTGGGGAAAAGATGTATCAGGTATTCAAAGACTAGGGACTTCTATTCCAGGAAACCACGTTAGCAATGAGCTTAGAAGATGGTCAACAGACCACAGGTGAGGCCCTCACAACCCAAGTGATGATAGAAATTGAAGGGAGATCAGTCCTAACCAGATTTATCATTCTCCCAAAGGCAAAGGGAAATAGAATTCTTCTAGGAACAGACTTCCTTAGTTCTGCCGGTCTAGTTCTGGATGTGGAGAATGCTTGTTGGTACTTCTGGGATAATCCTACCCACAAGTATCCGTTTGGCGAAGAATTGGACACACCCCGTCCATAGCTGAGAAAATGTCCAGTAACACCTGCCTATTAAGAGAGGGAGAAGGTGAAAGTTTAACCTCTGTCCAGAAGGAGAAACTTAACCTCTTGTTGGAATCCTTCCAAAATGTCTTCGAACCAGGGGGAGAAGAACTGAATTTTTGTAGAGAGTTACGAACTCCAAATGAAGTTGTAAATGATGTTCGAGTCGTCATCCCGAACGACAATTTTGCGCCAGAGATAACTCCTTATCTCAAGAAATTTGAGACGTTTTCCACTCAAATTAGAGAGGTGGTGGAAGGGCAACAGGATAATAGAAAGTTTTATGCAGATAAAAAGAGAAAAGCTGCTCCAACATATCAACCTGGAGAACATGTCTTTGTAGCATCACATCCGCTGAGTAACTCTGCACAAGGAAGAAGTGTAAAACTAATGCCACGAAGAGACGTGATTTTAACACAAATGTCACCTTCATCTTACGAGATTGCTAGTCTTGATAATCCGGGGGTACCTCTTGGTGTTTACCACACATCTGCTTTAAATCCTTATAATAGTGACAGAGTAAAACCCCTCATTCCTCTTCGTAAACGTGGCAGTCCACCAAAGATTCCAAAGACTCCTGGTTCCTCGTCGGGTCGCCGTCGAAACCAGAGGGGGAGAATGTAACCAATGATTATATTAATTATTTTATTTTTGTAAGAACTGCTAGATGGCGCCACCAGATTAGCGTACTTATACGGTTTTCCCTGGTGGGGAAACGGTGAGTTGAGCCAGTAAGACTGTGAGTACCCCTGGTGCGACCGTCACGTGGGAATCCTTCCCCAAGGTTATTTCTGCCTTTAGTATTTTTACATCTTAAACTGTGTCTATGAATGAATGAGTATGTCTATGAATGAATAAATGAATCTTATTTAACCCTGAGATGAATTGATAACATCGAAACGAGTTACAAATTCATCCCAGTGAGTTATAATATAATATTGAATATTCTATGCCTGGACAAAGTATGCTCACAAAAGGGAAAAATCACTATCTTAGTTTACTAAAAGAAAGTGGCAAAATCTTTGTTGTGTGTAACTCAGTAACATTAAATTAAGGACATGAAAACTGAAAATGGATGATATTGGATTACTCCAATAATTGTCAGTCCTTTCTATTAAAAACAAAAAGAATTTAATCAAAATAATGGTTGAATGTAAACTTAAATTGTCGTTCTTTTTTTTCTTTCACTATTTACCTTTATTTCAAAGTGAATGCTTTTTCATACTTCGGATTTTTCTATCAAGTCTCTATTAAAATTAACTTTTCTGATATTTTATTTGTAGAATTGCTATGAAATAGACGAAAGTGTGGTTGTACAATATGATAGTTGGATCCTCCTAGACCAGGAAAAGGGAAGGAAATTTAGGACCACTCCCTAAAAAACTTTCCTTTGAAACTTCCCCCTCATCTCATGATTCTCTTGGCTGGGGAGGGGGCTATTTTACGACACCGACACTTGAACACGAACGCGCCTTAATTAGCTTGTTAAAAAAACGTGGGAACCGTTCTTCTAATTTCTTTTTCTCTGATTTATTCTTTTTAGCTAGATTTTTTTTAACTCTATATCTTGATTAGAATGAATATTTTAATTATATTACAACGCAAAATATTTTAAATGTAAACGGATTAATAATTTTTTTTTGAATTTTTGTAAAGTATTGATAACATAAAAATATACATTTTAAACAATACTGAAAAATAATTGCTATTATGTATGTCTCTATGCTGTACACCAAATATTATCATTATTACGCTTTTATTTAGTTTTTCCACGCAATTTATTTGTGAGAAATTTAATGAAAATATAACTGTAAGAAAAATATACATCTAAACTATTTTTATAACTATTCGACGGTGTGTGAAAACTTTATGTAAGATTATAGCGAGATAAAAAGGTCAAAGCAAAATGACCATAGAAGTAGAACACATATACATATTTTAAATTTTCTTAGAAATATGAATATTTTTCGTTTACATTTTTGCTGATTCCTTTTTAGGTTGCTAACTTAAAAAATGAATCTTTGAAAATCATTAATTTAACTCATTGTTTTTAAAATTTTAAATTTTTTTTCCAAAAAATATAAAATTTTTAAAAACACGTAAAGAGGGATATTACCTTTATACATTGTAAAAATCCATTTTTGAAAAATATTTTTAAAAATTAATACAGAATTATCGAAGCGTTTTAAAGCAAACCTAATCAATATCCAACAGTAATTACGCTCTCTGCAATAAAAAATATGGATGTAAATAGAAACTTCTATAAAAAAGTAAACAAATAGATTTTTCGTTGTCTGGTCATTGTTATTAATATCGCACTTCGAAAAAACGTGAGGGGTATAGAGGTGACGAACTTCGTAATTTTAAATCACGGTGAATTGAGGAGGATGACACCTGATTTGACATTTTATTCTCCAGACTGTTCGGATTGGAAATACACTATTAATGTTTTTTATTTAATACAGGGGCGTAGCTAGGTAACTAAACGCCCTGGTGCAACTAAAAAAACACCGAGAGTCATATTTTGATTAGACTTGATCAAGTGAAAATATATTACTATTTTAAATATACATAGCTACTTTAACATCAGCCCTTTATCATGCTCTGCAGAACATAGGAAGTGACCGTGGTAGCCTAATGGTCAAGGTAACAGACTCGTGGCTGGCATGTCATAAGTTCGAGCCCAATACCACTGAAGACCCGCCGTGTAGGGGAGCAATGCACATCAAATCTGTCAAGAGCTCAAACGTCCTCACGTTGGTGTAGTGTGGTAGTTAGGAGGGAGGATGCTACCTCGCATGTTATCCTCGTCACTTCAACATGGCTCAAAATTACGAGGTTTGTCGCCAAAAGCCCTCGTGTAGCTGAACAGTGCAACGTTAATATTCATTCACGCAGAACAGAGGAAAGTAAGGCTACATACTATTTACATATATGTGCATGAGTTTTCTTATGTAAACTTTAGGGATTACCCTGGTTTAATTTAACACGGGATACAGAGGAAATGATACAAAAAATAATCATGAAAATGATACAATATTAGTATAATTATTTTTAAAAAACACCCCTGCAAAAGAACACAGGAGTGGGGACAAAATTACATAACTCTATTTATTACAGATACGAGCATTTTTCATGGAACTTGAAGTTTATTTTCAAGTAACACTTGGAAAAAAATTGAAAAATAACATAAATTTTTAGTAAGTAAAGTTCGCAACATCATATACACAAAGGAAAGGAAGGATTTTCTCTCTGAATTGCTTAAATTTGTTTTTAATTTTAAGAAATACTTAAATAGCATATAAATTTTAATTTATGATTTTTTTTAAGAATACACGATCATGTGGAAATAAAAAATAAAGACATAAACATTTTTGTACATGTTGTGCATTAGCTCTGAGCATGGAATTAGCCCTGAAGTGTGTGCATTTATTTTTTTTATAATTATTATGATAAAGTTTTATGAAATATTGATCTTTCACTCGTTTTCTTCTATATATTCATTATGGAGTATACTGTTTAATTGTTCTACATTTGTGCAATTTTTTATGGTAAGCAGTTTTAAGTAAGCTAATTAACATTTCATAAAAGTTTCAGACTTATTATATCATGCATGGAATGAAAACTTCAAGCTCTTATTTCTCCATGTTGAATTTTTGTACATATACTGTTATTCAAAACCTTAAGACTTTTTTGATAATTGACGTATGAGTTTGAAATTTTTTATACATGTTCTGAAATGTATGTTTGTAAACTGTGCATGGAATTAACTCTAACAGGTTTAGTACTTTTTCTAAAAAATTTTAAAATCAAAATTAATGTTTTTTTGAGATTTTTTTGGACGTTTAACAATAAAAAAATTAATAAAAAATAAAGGGCAGCAGCAGAAAAAACCCATGCACACAGTTTTATGTAATATATTATGAGGTACTTGGAAAAAAATCTTTGAAAGAAAAGAGACATATTTAAAAAAAAGTCTTAAGATTTAAGAAAATGTTTTAAAAGTTCAAAAAATTTAGATTTTACAAAAATTTTGCAACAAATTTAAAATTTTTTGTGTAGAATTCTTATTTTATATTAACCTTTGTAAAATACAGTTAAAACCAAATATCAAATATTAAAAATAAAAAAAATTGTGAAGAGGGTACCATATCGCCTTAAAGACGATAAAAAAAATCGTATACAAAATTACTTAAATTTCTGAAAAATCGAATACTGAAGCATGCATAAAATACTTGTCTGAATTTTACAATGCAATAGTAAAATTCAAACATTTAAATTAATAAAACTGAACCGTAAAAAATGTTATACAAAATTTATAAACATATTTCTGTTAAATTATGTTTAGCAAAAAGTTTAAGTGGACATTTCGTATATAAATATAAATGCGAATTTTTTTAAGATGAGCACTAAGCAATATTTTCCCCTTGGAATACTTCCAAAAACTTAGGACTTCTCAGATAATATAAATTTCGTTGTAATGGACTTACAAGGGGGCTGCCATCTCAAAAGTTTTTTAAGTACCACCAATTGTGTAACAGAAATTATTAGGGACCCCCTATAAAGTCTGGTTTCTAGCCCCAAGCCGGATCTTACAAAGAATTACTTATTTGACATCAGTCAGGCTATAGGCCCCTTGAATCCTGGGCCTCCCTGCGATGCGGGGGTATACTTTAAGCCACTGAGTACCACTAACATTTTTTTAAAAAAAAATATTAAATATATTTTGATGGATTTGAGTATTAAATAAATGGAATTAACTGATTAAATTTGATGTTTTGGGAAAAGTAGGGAAAAATATAAATTAGCAGTTTGCATCAATAGGATGACGTTTACTGTAACGACCATTAATTTAAAAAAATGAAGTTAATTTATTATTTTCAAGTCATATTGTTAACATTCGTCAAAAACGTTTATATTCTGCTTAATCTGCGCATGTTTTCACTAAATATTTCAACGTGGTTGACAATATAATATGGAATGTATACATTTATTCCTAATAATGTAAAATGATTTCCATAAATGGACTTTCGTATTATATGCTGCATTAATTTGTAAGTCAGAAAATCATCATTTTGTCGATATTTAGTTTATTACAGTAAAGTATTTATACTATTTAAGGGATTTTCTCAAAATTTTCTTCCTTGAATTACTGATTTCAATACACATAACATATTCATTAAAGGTAATATTAGTACTATAAATAAATGGTTTGGAATCACAAGCAACTGAAAATTTTAATTTGGATAGGCGACGCAGTACTTCGAATTTTTGAAATGCTAGTGACAAATATGTGACACCGAATCTCGTTCCTCCCATTCATATTACGCCGTCTAAGGATTGCAAGGATCCATTTCGTTTAATATGAAGCATACTACAATATTCAAAACAAAGGGTCGTGAAGGAAATCAAGATTCGAAACCATAGCTCATTTAGAAAGCCCACTTTTTAGCCTGACCATAACCCAAATATAAATTCTAATGCAAGAAAATGAATATAAAAATTGCAATAAAACTTTCTAAACCTGATGAATTTTATTGAAACAGTAAGTATGAAATGAAATAACTGGGGAGTTTGTGAAATTCATATATAGGAGATGAAATCATTTTAATACAATTTAGGGTGTTTCCCAGTAGAAGAAAACCTTTTTATAATACTGAATTATCTGATGCCTTAAATTCATTTCATTTTCATTTTTTTTTTAAAAAAAACTTTCTTTTATATATTAAAAAATTACATTTAATGGCAGATTCCAGTAATATCCTGAAATAATTTTTTTTAAATATTACTGAGACTTCGACATTTATATAAGTGGTGTTCGAGATCTGATTCGAATACAAAGACAGAGGCGGATTAAGTTAGTTGGAGGCCCCTGGCGGTAAAAGGTTTGAGGCCCATGAATTCAAGAGTAAAAAACTAAAATAGTGAAAAGGTTAGTTAAACTTAAAATCTCGTAATAAAATGCATAGCTGTATTAAAACTCAATTGCTCAAGATAAACCTTAACTTTAAAAAAAATTAAAAACTATTAAAGAGCTTGTGCAATTTTGCTGTAAAATGTTATGCCTTGATTTCTTTTTGGCAAATTCATCAATTTTTTTCCGTGTCTATTTTGTCCAAAAAATCTTGTTTTATACGTAATATGTCAAGATTGTTCATCTTGTCTCCTCTCCCATAGCATTCTTAAATAGTTTTAATGCGCCTTAAAACTGAAAAAAAAAACTCACCTGATACATTTGGTATCGGTATTGTTAAATATATTTTGAAAAGTATGTCTGCACATCAAGGAAAATCTATACCATCAGGGCCGGCTCTAGCAGTTTTGCCGCCCCAGACAAAGTGGAAAATGCCGGCCCTCTCCAAAGCAAAAAATTATAATTAAAAAAAATAAATTGTTCACATCGATACACAACTATAAAACCTGAATAATTCTGACCAACAAAAATGCATCCTAAATATATATACATATATATATATGTATATTAAGCCTTAAAAAATACAAAATAATTCGAAATTAAGTACATAATTACCTATTATTATTTCAAACGAGTAAAATGTCAGATCAGAAATGGCCCATTTCAGCGGGCCAATTTCTTCGAAAAAGAGTCTACTGATGGTGAGGATCACAAGTATATATTTTAACTAATAGTAACTACATTCAAGACTAAAATAAAACATCTCTTGTGGTTCTCTATCCATTAAAAACTTTTACTACCCCTGTCCCCTTTTGGATAGCTACACTGGACATCGTATGGATGAAAGGAATGTCTGCTGTGACCTCACTCCTGGATGTTGAGAAAGTTAACAGTGAAAGATGTGTAAGCATATCAAATTTCATGATTTAAGATATACTCCCGCTCGAACCCTTAAGGTTTCAACACAAAAGACAACTGACATTAAACATTCAGTGTACAAAATAAAGAAATAAGGCATGA
>BMAO01026522.1:0-15684 GCA_019973975.1 Trichonephila clavata
TCTATATTTTTTATTGCAGAGAGCGTAATACTGTTGGATATTGATTAGGCTAGCCTTCTGTAATAATTTTTAAAATATTTTTCAAAAATTGATTTTTACAATGTATAAAGGTACTTTCCTCCTTACGTTTTAAAAAATTTATATTTGGGGGGGGGGGAATGAAATTTTAAAAACAATGAGTTTAATTAATGATTTTAAAACATTCATTTTTAAGAAAGCAACTTAAAAAAGAACCAGCAAAAAAGTAAACCGAAAAAATTCATATTTTTAAATGTAAAATAGTATATATGTACTACTTCTAAGGTCATTTTGCTTTTTGACCTTTTATCTCGCTATATTCTTACATGAAGTTTTTCACACCCGTCGAATAGTTATAATAATAGACTTCTAATAGAAGAATGACTTCGATATAATTTCTTTTAGATGTATATTTTTCATACATAATATTTTCATTAAATTTCTCACAAATAAATTGCGTGGAAAAACTTAATAAAAGTGTAATAATGATAATATTTGATGTACAGCATAGAGAGATGCATAATAGCAATTATTTTTCAGTATTGATTAAATGTCTATTTTTATGTTAATATTTACAAAAATTCAAAAAAAATTATTAATCGTTTACATTAAAAAATATTTTGCGTTGTAATATGATTAAAATATTCGAAGGCTCCAGGTGACCCGCCACCACGAAAACCCGAGTGTAATGTTAATCCTATGGAGTTTCTTATAATTCAATTTAGGTCTAAGGTATTGCTTTTAACTGTATGAAACAAAATGCATCCTAAAGATAAAAAAAAAATTAATGTTTCTCTTGATTTCGATTTTTAAAAAAAATTTCTAAATATTTTTAAATATTTATTAAAAGCTTGAAAATTTACATTTAGTGCGTTGAAACGATCATAAAAATATTTTCAATTATCGGATAAAAAAGTTTTTCAGTGGAAATCCATTATTTTTTATGCTCTTCAAACGCATATACTTTAAAATTTTTAAACTAATTTATTTGCGAGTAATTAAATAAGTCAGCATTGCATATTTGGAATGAGGGAAAGTAAACTTGTAACTCCGCCTTCTTGCGGAAGGATACATGAAATTTTCCCTGCGTTCCCTTGGTGAAAGGGGTAATTTATGACTCTTCGGTGGATTGTGTAACAGAGATGTCCCCCCCCCCTTCAAAATGGGTCTTGTTTTCTAAGAATCTATAGGCATTCAAGATACTATTTACAATTACATCATTCTTAGGAAAGTTTGAGTCTGTGCTTGAAAATAACTACAAATACGTTTTGTACAAAAAGCTATGCTCTGTTTTTATTCCACCTTTCTTAAAATTATTTATATATACTAAATAAGTTATATTTTATTAATAATTAAAATGAACAATTAATATTTATTAAATGCATTTGAATCGTCAGGATAAAGTGAATCAGATTTCGCATTCTTTTCTTACATATCTCCAAAATTGAAATTCCTGTGTTTTTTTCCAAGTTAAAGTTATTTGAATATCAGCTGTTTTAAAACTTATTTTGCACAGTTTATTTCAGTTATTAAATAAAATGGATCATCGTCGCAGCTTCAAAAAAAGATTATTTCTTTCGGCTAAACGAAAAAAGAATATAGGACAGAATTTCAGGAATTGGAAAGAAAAGTGTGTATTTCTTTTTTTCTAAATTCTTGTTCCGCTGTTCATTTCAAATATTGTGAAAGTTTCCACATACTAAATGGATTTATTGATCATCGCATTTTAAATAAGATTCAAATATTCCGAAGATGAAATACCATTGATTTAAAATAAATCAGAAAGTTTTCCATAATTTTAAGAATATTTTTAGTAACATTAATAGTTTCTTCTTAAAACATATAAATTTCAATTAATTTATTTACTATTGCTACTGATGTTTTTATTCCGTTTTTATTTCCTTCACTGAAAATTCAACTTAGAAATAACATTGCAGAAATTTTTTTTTTTAAATTTCTGTCTGGAAAGCAGTATCTACATTTTGCATTTTCATTTATACATGTGTTTCATATATTATTCAAGATAACTCATCACTGCTTTTTTTTTTCAAAATGAATTCTAAGTTAATGCGCTATGAAGAATGCACTGCAAGTACAAATACAGGCAAATAGTTCCACAATTTTAAAGTTCAAGCCCAGCACCACTAAAGACCCACCGTGTAGGGGCGCGATGCACGTTAAATCTGTCGAGAGCTCAAACGTCCTTCCTTTGGTGTGGTGGTGTGGTAGTTTGGAGATGAGGTGCTATCTCAGGTGTCATCCCCGTCACTTGAACATGGTTCAAAATTACGAGGTCCGTTACCAAAAGCTCTCGTGTAGCTGAACAGTGTGACGTTAATATTCACTCACTCACTCCACAATTTGAATGTTTGACATCTGAGGATTATATAAGAGAGAGATTTTCCCCAAAAATCCCGGGAAATTCTGATTGGAATGGGGTTGTACGAAAACACTTTCTAGTTCTAGGGGTTCGTTCTACGAAAACACTTTCTAGTTCTAGGGGTTCCACAAAAACACTTTCAAGTTCAAAGGGTTTGAGTTGAAAAAGTTTGAAGACCACTGCTCTAGAGCCATATATGTTATTTGCGACAGACTTCGTAATTCTAAGCCAAGGGTGGCCAACCCGCGGCCTTGAATAATTTTGCGGCCCTCGAGATTCATTACAAAATATGATTATTTTGTACAATATTTTTGTTTTTAATGTAGTGTTTTGTAACAAATATACTTCATAACTGTTTCTATTTTATTACCTTTCTTTTATTTTAATACATTCTTAGAAGTGTGCGGTATTGCAGCGCAGCATCACACTCGATTCCTGTAACTCCATCGCGCTGCCTATTGCTAGAATTAGACATATTTGATCCTTGCATTATTATTATAAATTATCTATGCTTGTATAGATGAAAAATAATTAAATCAATAATAATTCATTCCGTTTTAAATTTTCATTCCAATAAATGTTTGTGATGGGTCTAAATATAATATAAAGATATATAATTTTTGTTTGCAGCCCGCAGGATTATAATGTTTTTCCGAAGTGGCCCGCAAGGTCATTTGAGTTGGCCATCCCTCTTCTAAGCCAAGATCGGATAGCCAGAATGACACTTGAGTTTACAGTTTCTTTGTATTCTTCATGACCTTTTTTGAACTTGGGAATCTCGCGTCTTTAGTCATTATGGTATATAATCCTCCACGGTTTTAAAAGCTGATTTAAATTATTTTTATTTTTTTAAAAAATATATTGCTGGTTTCTGTTTGTGATATTAAAAATATAACATTAGTGTGATAAATAAGAAAAATATTTAGTATGATTAGTGAAAAAAGTTAATTGAAATTAAAGTCTGGAATACAATAACTTTAAAACGATTTTTTGATTTACCGAGACGAGTAAATCCAAAGCAGAATGTATGCGAGATTTTCGACAAAAGAAACGTGAGAAAAAAAAAATTAAAAACTGAAGGAGTACAGCCGAAAAGAATTGCACAAAATTCAACTCCACGCAGCAGGTACTTTTTTTTTTTTTTTTGCAACGAACACAAATCTCTCAGAAACAAACGGCCGAACCAATTACTGCTTTACCAAATCTGTTTGTCAGTCAGGTAACTTTACGATTGTCCGCTCGTAGCTTTTTTGAATGATGAGCTCAAGCTCGAAATGAACACAAACCGAAATATATCGACAGCTAACAGTGGTACTGTTATTGACATTGTTTTTCAAAGGTTATTAAATACTTTAAAATCTCAAGTATATGTGTCAGATTTTAGTCATCATAAGTCTATTGTGTGTGTGTCTTCCCCAAATTGAATAAGAATATTTATTTTTGCTAAAAAATTACATGACTCTTTGTGTTAATTAAATAAAATTTTCATTAAAGATAAAATTATTTGATAGAAAATTATTTCCAATCATACCCAATTAATTTTTTCCAAGATTTATCTTACTATTGCGTATTTACCAGGATAACATGTCATGTTACACATCATATGCGACTACTGTAAGACTCGTTCCTTTTTTTTGTAACTGTATTTATATTAGAAATTCCAACACTAAAACTGTTCTTCCAAAAAATTGTGTGGGTCCCAAAACCAATACTCAATATACTTTATCAGTGGCGTAGCTAGGTATCCAAAGGTCTTGGTGCAAAAAAAAGAGAGAATATTGGTGGAGTTTTATTAATTAAAAATATATTAGAGTATTTTATATATATATATATATATATACAAAGCTGGTTCACATCAGCCCTGTGTCAAGCTCTGCAGAACATAGGAAAGCAAAGCTACAAACTACTTACATGTATGCATATGAGTTTTCTTGTGAATTTAGTGATTGCCCAGGTTCGATTTGACATGTGATAGACAGGAAATGATAAAAGGAATATGCACAAACAAGAAAATATAATACAAAATTATTATAATTATTTAAAATAAAACACACGAAAAAACAGAGGAGGGGGGTCAAAATTACATCAGTCTGTTGCAGATACCAGATTGTGAAACATTGAAAATAGCTTATTATGAATCATATTGTTATAAAAAATAAAATGACCAAGAAGAAATAGCTTCCTGTGTAGTTTTTTTTATATGTATGGTAAGACATTTCATGGAACTTGATGTTTATTTTCAAGTAAAGATTAGAAAAATTGAAAAAATGAAAAATAATATAAACTTTTTAATAAGTAAAATTCGCAACACTATACACAAACAAAGTAAAGAATTTAGGGGAATTCCTTACAAGTTTGAAATTACTTTCAACGGAGTTGCCATGATTACAGCTATGTGACAATCTTTTATATTTATACCTCAATTATGGGAGAAATTATCGCAAGCTCGACTTGCTTGGTGGTCAAGGCGTGAGGGTCCCCTGAGCTCAAGGGCCCCTGTGCACGGCACTACCTAGCCCATTGGTAGTTACGCCACTGTACTTTATTAAATTTATATAAGATTTTTTTTTGTTACATGTCTTAAACCGTTTTTAAATAAAATTATTGAACTGAATCGGAAATAAAGAACTGACCTGAAATATTTCAGGAAAGAGAATAATTTAAATCACATTACACTATTCATTCCATTAATTTTATAAATTTCTCTTGTCATTAAACTGTTTAAAAAAGGATTTTGATGCAATTTAGTATTGAAGAATATCACAGAAAATTGTTTTCAATGTACAGAAATATATATATATAAAGGTTTCTGCCTTAACTAAAACTTATATTTTTATAAAATTCAAATGAAAAACTGATGTTCCTCAAAACAGAAACGAAACAGCGGAAAAAAAGCAGTTTCTTTGTACAACTAGAATGTCGGGCACAGTTTTCATGTAATTGAAAACTGCCATGGGGTGGGCAGTAAAAGAGGGGTCAGTTGTCATATAAATAGTCTTCAGTTGGTTGTAAACTGGACCCTCCAAGAACAAAAATAGAAGGCGAAAGAGAGGGGGGGGGGTTCCTGTCACGAGTTCCCTTTGCACTTAGAATCCCTCTCTCAACTGTTGTAGAAGAGGCTTGTATGATTCTGTGACGTCATTTTCTTTCATCATGACAGCTTTCAGAACATAATCATCAGAAAATGGGAACAAGTAAATGCAAATTTGGAAAAATAATAGCTTGAAAAAAATGTTTATTTCAAAGTCAAGAAAATATTGAAAATTAAGAAAAAAAGGCATATAATTTATCTTTTATGAAGGAACTATTTACCTCCGATCATTAAGACCAGTACTCATGAGTACTTGGCCTTTCTTTTAGGAACGCCCATTCCCCCCTCCCAGAAGAGGGCGCTTTCATCGTTTTAGAGTTGGAATTTCTGTCTACGGGACCCACGAATAAATCAGGGGAAAAGAAATGAGAAGAATGGTTCCCACATTTTTTTAACAAGCTAATTAAGGCGCGTTTATGTTCGAGTGTCGGTGTCGTAAAATAGCCCCCTCCCCCCATGTGAATCATGAGATGAGTGAGAAGTTTCTAAGGATTGGTCCTAAGATTCCTTCCCTTTTCCTGGTCTAGGAGGATCCAATTATCTTATTGTAGAACCACACTTTCGTCTCTTTCACAGCAATCCTCCAAATAAAATATCAGAAAAGTTAATTTGAATAGAAACATGATAGAAAAATCAAAAGTATGAAAAAGCATTCACTTTGAAATAAATGTAAATAGTGAAAGAGAAAAAAAAGAACGACAAATTAAATTTACATTCAACCATTATTTTGATTAATTTTTTTTTAATAGAAAGGACTGTGAGAATTATTGGAGTAATCCAATATCATCCATTTTCAGTTTTCATGTGCTTAATTTAAAGTTACTGAGTTACACACAGCAAAGATTTTGCCACTTTCTTCTAGTAAACTAAGGTAGTGATTTTCCCTTTTGTGAGCATAATTTGTCCAGGCACAGAATGTTCAATAATACATTAAATTTGAAATAGTATATGGCTGTGGAAATTATCTAAAATCTGAACTTTAAAATAACTTCAGCAATAAGTTTTAAAATTCTAATTAATCCTGAATTGTACCCAATTTATTAAAATGCTTTTAAAATTTCAGAAATATAATCCCTGAGTTAGAGTTGGAAAGACAGTAGTGTTTTAAAAAAGAAATTTAAAAACTGCATTCACATATATTTGTTTAAATAAAATAAAAGAAACTGAATATATATATACACAAAGAAATATAACATTTCAGTCAACACTGAAATTCTAAAAATCACAGCTTCCTGTTGTGAATGTGTGGAATTTAGGAGAATGAAATGTTATCTGATTAAATCCTCCACATAAAAAGTATACAAAGAATAGCATGTCAAGTTATTGAGATTTTATACATATATTGATAGAAATTTTATACATATGAAACAGTTTTTAAAAAAATTATTCAACGCACACACAACAGTAAATTATAACATCAAATACTTCCTCACTAAATTTTATATATATTGAAATAAAAAATAGTTAAGGGAGTAGTGAGCAAATATTATTCCTTCCTATCAAAAATGCCATTTCAAAATGAATAGCTGCTTCAATATAAAGATTTTGAAGTTCAAAATGTAATATATATATATATATAGATTTTTTTACAAATAAATTATATATTTTATCATAGTTACTGTGGTGTGGAGGTAGTATGTTGGTCAAGAAATATTTATACCCAAATAAACAATTTTTGTTTTATTTTTTAATAATGATATGTTTTTAATACTTATATAAAGAACAAATTAAAATTCAGTATTCATTTTTTAAAAAAATAATAAATCTGCAACCCTTCTAAATTATTTTGAAGTACCTTCATAATATAAAAAGTATGAATATTTTTCAGAGCATCTTTTTCTATTATGATCTTATTTAAGTCAGGGCAGTTTTGTTACAAAAGCTGCTGAATTGTTCATGGTGCTAAATACTGGCTAAGTTGCAGTCTTAGTGCCAGGAAGAAAAAATGGGGAACTCTGACAGCTTTAAACATTTGAACAATTATAACTTCAGGTTCTTATTAAAATATGCAGTTATATTTCCATCTACCTCTGAAATTGCACATCTTATTGGACTAAGTGAAGGCATTTCTGGACAGTGTAGCATTGATAATTAAAAAAATATATGCTATAAATTTGGGACTAAAACCGAGTAGTGAAAAATTGAAGCAAGCACTGAACATTCGGAACAGTAACGGGAAATTTGGGATAATGTACAATCAAGTTCAAAGGAAATTATTAAAGGAATTAAACACAAGAAAGAAAAAATGTATTAATCCTTCTTTTTAACAACCCCTAAATTAAAAAAAAAAAAAAAGGAGGAAGAAAAACTTATACATTTTTCTTCATTGAAGTAAAATTTTCAGGAAAAATCAATCTCATTTTTTAAAACAAATATTTAATTTGTATATCTCAATACATCAAATTCAAATTTTTATTTCAAGAAATTATAATTCAATGAAAGAAAACAGCCACTGTCATGTAATAATAATAATATATTCTTATTATTAGAAATCTTATTTTTTTAAAAAAAGAATTCTGTAAGAATTTTTTTTTTTTTTCAAAACCTATATCAAAACCTTGTTTTTACTGGAATATGTGTTCCAAGCAAAATATACATTAAGGTATTTTGAAAATTTATCATTATTTTCCTGCCATTAATAATTAATTTTGAAGTACTGAAAACTTATTTTAAAATGATCTCTACTCAATATAGCTAAAAAAAAAAAAAAAAAAAATAATAATAATACTGTTTATGAAATTTACTTAAAAAAATTTTTTTTTAAAAAGTACATCAATACTATTGATAATTGAAATGATTATAATACTATGTTTTTTAATAATTTTTAAAAAAATTTTTCAGTTTTATACTACAGAATTTTACGTTTAATCACACGTTTTAAGCATAGCTGAAATATGAATCTTATTGTGAACAATGGTTATAATGAATTTTCAGCAAAGTAAGAACAGAACTGAAAAATAAATTATACCCTTTATATATTAGCTAAATCACAATATAAACATAATTTTGGACTGTTTTTTAACTGAAAAATTATATGAAATTCAAGTCAATTTTTGTTTAGCATAAGCTGAAAATAATTTTAATTCTAAACAGTATTTAAAAGGCAATGGATCTAATTCCTACCATTTTATAACAGTCAATATGATATAGATAAATATAAAACACAATTTTCTTTCTTTATGAATAATATATATATATAATTACTATATTATATATATATATCAATATTTTTTCTAGTTATGTTTCTTAGAATCTGTTTTCTATCATTTAGCTTTGTGGGTAGTATAATTTTGTCTTATTATTTTTTTTCATTTTATTATACTATATATATATATATATATATATATATATATATATATATATATATATATATATATACATATATATAAGAATATTGCTCTAAATGAAAATATGATTTAATTTCAGCTGCAAAAGTTAAAAGGATTTTGTAACAATAATCCTCAAGTGTCTGTTTAGAAAAAATTTGCTAAACCTGATTCAAATAAGGATTAATAAAAATTTACTAAAAATTACAAATAATCAAAAATATATCAATAAACTAAAATATTTTACTCTTCTATTTTAAGTCTACAATATAGTTACAGTTCTACATTTGTTTTTCCAGTTTCACTTAATATTTTTAAAAATTTAATCTTAATTCTTATTTTATAAACATACCATATTTCTAATGAACTTGTATACAACAAATAAACAATGAAAACATATTTATATCTTAAAATTCAAACAAAAATTGAAAAAACAATGAAATTGTTCAGTAGTAAAGTTATAAACAATAAACGCACAATATTTATAATAGAATACAATAATATACACATACTGAAACACACACTCAACACAGCATATCCAAAAAATACAATACATTGGATTTTTTTTCTAATTATGTTGAAAGTAGCCAATAATTCATTGAGAGCCAAATATAGCAACCCCAAAACAGAGGAATTTGAATTCCAAGGCTGTAAAAAGTAGGAATAGATGCTGCCAACGAAATTGCGCATTACACGTCCGGCCTTGTTTGTTCCTTTTATCTATCAGACTTTTTTATCTAATACACTAGAAGCAAAACATTTTTTATCTTTTATTTGTTGCCATCTAGAAAATCTAGTAGTACATATTCTTTATTTTGTTCCTTTTCATCAAGTACAGTTCAAAACTGAGGGCATGACGTTAAATAGAGAGAACTTTTTGAGTTACTCACGACTTGGGTGTTCCTTTTCGGCACGGTCAAAGGAAAAGAGGTTGCTTGTCATTGGTAGATGTGCAATGAGGTCATTATTCTGGGTTGCCTGGTTTGGCGTTATAGCATTTTTCTATGCCCTAGTGGTTCATTGAAACAAGAGATATTTCTCTATTTAGGAGATTGTTTTTCAGGCAGTTTTTTCTTCCATGTCTTGAGTATAATAGTGAAATTCCCTTACGTATCTAATTTTCACTGTAAAAATAAAAATCTGTTTTTTTTTTCATTCACCTAAATTAAAATTTTTAGTGAATTTAATTTTGCAGAAGAAATATATATTTGAGCTTAGTAAATGAGAAACTTAATTACAAATAAAAAAAGATTGTTATATATATTTTTTAATAACCCATTTACTGTGATTAATGCTGCTGAAAATCGGGTGTGGTTTAGAATCCAAGGGAAAGAAATTTGTTGAAGGGGTATTTGGAGCAATTACGGGGTCCCGTAAGTAATTAAACGTTTGTAATACTGATAAAAAAAAACAATTTGCTTATTAGTTCTCATTGAAAATGTATTTTAATTTCGTAAAATTTGATATCGATAAAAATTTTACACTATTTTTCATTTTTCACAATAACTTGTTGAGAATATGGGGTGCGGCTTAGTTTCGAATAAATACGATATGCCCAGTACAAGTAAAAAATTTTAAGTGTAATTTAAGTTGAAATTCTGTAGCCAGCATAGGTGATGAAATAATCGAGAATTATAGTCGGGTCGAGTTATGTGTTATGCGTAATACATTATTTTGATGCACTTTTGAAAATCTTCATGAAGTAAAGGTTATCCTTGGAAAGTGGCCGCGGTAGCCGAGTGGTTTAGGCATCGGATCGTGGCTAGCATGTCAGGAGTTCGAGCCCAGTACCACTGAAGGCCCGCCGTGTAGGGGAGCGATGCACGTAAAATCTGTCGAGAGCTCAAACGTCCTCCCGTTGGTGTGATGTGGTAGTTAGGAGAGGGGGGTGCCGGCTCAGGTGTCGTCCGCGTCACTTGACCATGGTTCAAAATTACGCGGACCGTCCCCAACAGCCCTCGTGTAGCTGAACAGTGGGACGTTAATATTCACTCACTCACTGTCCTTGAAAAAGTGGGTTTGTCTTGAAACTGATGGAGCACTTACCATGACCAGTATTATTAAAGGAGTTGTCAGATTAAAAGAAACAAGCAAAAAACAGCATCGTAATAGTAATTTTGATCATTTGGATTGTATTATTTCATAGCAAGTACTGTACTTGGATATACTGGACATGTTTTAAAATTGTAAACTATATTCGAGCATGTAGAATTTGGCATCGACAATTTGCTTCCTTTCTGGATGATATAGAATGTGAATTTATAGGTCAAACATATTACATATGAGCTCAATAGATTTTGATTCATAAAATGTTAAAACGATTTTTTAAGTTGCTGGATGAAATCATTTTCTTGGAAATAAAAATTATGAAAGTGCTGAATTAAAAGATGAACATTGGGTAAAGCACCTGACTTTCTCAGTTGATCTTACAAGTCAACTTAACTTTAAACTTCAAGTCAAAAATCTTTTTGCTACAATGCTATTTGATAATATTAACGCTTTTAAACAAAAATTATTACAAACAGAAAGAGAAAACTTGCCTCGCTTTGAAAGCTTTAAAGAAAATCTATTTATTAAATCCCTTAAATTAAAATTTACAGAATAGTCTCACCAAATTAAATTGTTAGAAATGGAATTCGATCGAATGTTTTTTGATTTTTAAAAATTTTGAATTACTATTCCGTTTCTTAACTTCGCCTCTATCTATCGATATTATAATTGTTGAGGAAAAGTTATAAATGGAATTAATTGAAATCTATTGTGATTATTTGCTGAAACAAAAATGTTTTGAAGTGGGAACTCTAAATTTTTATACATATTCATATATGTAGATCGGTTTCTTAAAATTTTATCATTTTAAGAAACCACGTATAGTGGCTAAGTTCGGAAGCACTTATTTATGCAAGCAACCATTTTCTTTAACAAAAAATAACAGAAATTCAGAAAGATCTAGGTTAAATGATCTAGACCTTTCAGATGATCAATATTTATCAACATTTTTTTAAAAATTACATGAGTTCAATATATTCAACCAAATTTTGATGACTTGCTTTGAGAAAATAAGAACAATATTAACATTAAATTGTATTTTGTATAGTAACTTTAATTTTTTTGTTTTATTATAAAACAATATAAAACATGCATAGTTTAAAAAACAAAATGAAATATTAAATGATTATGTATGCATACTATATAATATATTGAATTTTATAAATATAGAATATAATGATTCTAAAAATCCTGTTTTATTAAATTTTTGAACATTAGAAACATGCGGCCCTCAACTTAATAGGAAATAGCTCATGTGGCCTGTGATATCAAATGATTTTGACATGCCTGTGTTATACCAAGCATCGGTTACATATGGTACGCGGGAGAATTTTCAGAGCATCTACAAACTTATGAAATAACTATCTCATAAAAAAATAGAATGAATGCATCTAACGCATTTTTATTTAAAGCTATACCTTGTATTCAATTCTTTGCCATAAAACAAAGAGACACGAGAAGAGCAAATCTAATTTTGTATCGGATTTAAAGAAAAATAACAACTGATTTAGCTTTTTCGAGAATGAATGGGACTGTTACAAATTTGTGTTTTAAAATGTTACAGCTAAAAACACGACACACATGTTGCTTATTCGAAATGTGAAAGATAGAATAATCATTAAAGAAGGCAATTTTATATAGCTGTATTTCATTCTCAATTAAATCTTCAAATCACTTTAATCTCGCTTCGAAAATTTGAATCGGTCAGTTCTTATTTTTAGTTTCCTAAAATTTATTGAATTTTAATCGAAAGCTAATTTAAATTGTTGGATATCGATGCCGAAGTGCATCTGCATAGAAGATTTATCATTGTGAACATGTTAGAAGAGGAAAGTTTTATATTAAATAATTACAGAAATTAAGAGTTATGTGAATAAATGTGTCGATAATTACTTGAACGAGTAATATAGATGTGATGGTGTAATTAGAACAGTTAAGTGTTAGCTCAGTTATAATGTCCTTTTCAAAATTATCAGTCTTCATGTTGACTCAAAATGTAACATTAATTAACTATCAATTAATAATTATAAATATACTCTATATATAAGATGAATGACTTTAAGACTAATTAATAACATTCTATGGAAGACTGGTTCTGTAATTCTAAGCTCTTGGGTGAGAAAATAATAACAGCTGCATTCCAGTTAAAAAATAAAATGATTAATTCTTTCTTATAAAAGGATAGAAATAATGATTAATTCTTCATATAATTTAAGCGAATCGGACCGCCATGTGTACATAAACGTATCGCAATTTCGATCGAGCTGGTAAGATTTCGCCGGTCATGAATTTATCAGCAATTCGGATCTAAATGTGACACCAATAGTAGTCATACCATATAGTAGTCAATCAATGACTACTATAAATAGTAGTCATTGATTGGTAATGTTAATTATAATGAGAAATAGAGTAGAATTTTTTTCTTCTTTTAATATGTGGTCATGGAGTTAGGATTTTTAAAGTATGATCACAAAGATCGACTGATTATTGAAATATTAAAAAAACCCAAAAAAAACCAGGATTTTACAGTTACAATTTTTTTCTTTAATATTCAAAGAGCAACAAAAAATTCCTCAGTTCTTAAAGAGAAAAGCATCAAAGCTTCATGGACAGAAAAGTATCAGTAAATGTTTTTTAGGTTCGGTTAATTTAGGCAAAAAATTTTTGAAATTAAATTTTAACAATGAAAATGAACGGTACTTTTTTGATTTTCTTAAGGAAACTATAATTGAAAATTTAATATTTCAATTGTGATTCATTATTCGTAACGCAATTTTACGTATCAGGATAAATAATGTAGTATTATTCTAATTTTAGTTATTTAACACCATATTGTAAGTTGCTTAAAATTGTTTTTGTGGCTGATTTATAAATATATTATCAGATTTTGGAAAGGTTTATTTACAGGTGGCTTAATTTTATAGCAAATAAATTTAAAGGAATTTAGTGGGAATACATGTTTAGAGAGATAGATAATTTATCAGTTACTTCTTTTTTACAAATAATTCACTCCTTAACCTTTTTTTTTATATATATGCGATTTGTTTTCTCAATGAAAAAATTGTTATAACTACACATACTATCGTGAAAAGACATCTTTTCTTTCAAAATCCGATGCTATAAATAATAGTCATATATTGATTTTTATTTTCAAAGGATAACTATACTTTTGTGTATCATAAAGCAACTTTTATTTTTAAGAGACGTCTTAAAACAAAGAACAATTTTAAAGAATTTAATGAATTTTATGATTTGATTAACAGAGAGAAAGTTTACTGTTTTTAGAAATATGCAAAAAAGATAATCCACAAAGAAAAAAAATCATAAGCAACGTATAATGTACAAGTCAAACTTAGTTTTCATAATCTTTCATGCCCCTTAATTGTCAATAAAACCTTAGATCGGGGGTGGCCAGCCCGTGGCACGACTGTGCTGTAATAGTAGCACGCGAAGACTTATGAAAAATTTAAAAAATTCAAAAAGATAATTAATATTATTACTATAGTTTTATATTCCTTAGGTGGGTTTTGGTCGGTATTCTTTAGTGGTCACATACAAACGGTCCCCCCCCCTCTTCCACAAATGTTTCCTGCCTTTTTAGCGCGTTTTTCACGTAGTGTAAAAAAGCGCTATTAAGGACGCAAATTTCGTCTTCGTTCCATATTTTTGTTGTACCTTTTTCTCAGCCAATAAGCAACCAATTGACCTCGGGTTTTCGGCATTTGGTCGCATTTGTCCCTAGAAGAGCCGAATCTTATTTAAGTTAATAATTTTTAAATTTTTAAATTTTTTTTAAAAGTATAGTACACACTACTTTCTGTTAGTAAAAAGTTCATTAGTTGCATTATTGTAAAATACAACATGTGAAAAACGCGCTAAAATTACTTGGCCATGCCAATGATTGATATCTTGCTTTTTTTCCTCACCCTCTTTTTTTTTATTCTTAATCTCTAAACCCATTTATATTTCACAATATTTTGCAGGCTTCCTGGTTTAACTCTTGGCTAACAATTTTTGTATACTTTCAGGTTAATTTCCTGTTTTTTTTTATTTTTATTATTTTATTTATTTATTTTTTTAGCAAAAAATTATATCTCCAAATAAAATTCAATAATCTATCTCCCTCTCCCCTTTTTTCTCTCTCTCTCTTTATTTATTTATTCATTTTTCACTGCTGCTATCTTTTTTTTTATGCTTCTTTTTTAAAAAAAAAAATGGTGGGGGGAGGAGATCTGGCAAAAAAGTAATCCTCCTTCGGATGAATCATTTTCTTTTTCTGAAAACTGAACCAAATGGCGGGAAAATAATATCAACAGGAAGTGGTGTCATCAACTGAAAATTTGATTCCAAAGAAACTTTTTTTTAATGTAATTATTTATGCTTCTTGTTTTTTTTTTTTTTTTTTTTTTTTTGTCTACGGTACATTTGTTTTGTATAATTTTATTATTTCTTTTGTATTTGTAAAAAAGTTGAAATTGTTTAAAATGTAAACTTTGATTTTTTTTTTTTACAATAAAAATTGGACGTGAGGGTGGTTGTTTCCCGAGGGATCGGTTGTAGCTCTAAAACCCTCTTTGGGTGAGCTTGGTTTCTCTGGGCATTCATCATCGTCAACAACTACAGTTTTATTGAAATGCGGTTGTCCCAGACAAAAAACAAAGACATCAAAATTTATTTTAAATACACTTAATTGAATTACAGTAGAAAATTATAAAGTAGAAAATATACTCCTTCATTCTTGTGCGAGCAGGCTTTTCAAAGGAAGTGCATTCGTGAGATTTTGGAATTTGATGGAGCATGTTTTAAAATATCTGGAAGAG
>BMAO01026523.1:0-22802 GCA_019973975.1 Trichonephila clavata
AAAACTACGTAAGATTACAGGAGTTTTGTAGCAAAGTACACAAATCGTAGGCAGAAAAAGTGTGCTTTCGTTATTTGAATATTCTTGATTCTTGAAATTTTTATCAACAGGTGTTAAAGTTAACAAAGATTTTGCATTCAGTGATCAAGTAAAATAGCTTAAGAAAGTCGTGACGCACTAATTTTAACGTTTGTGTGAGATACGAAACAATTCAAGGACATAAAAATAAAATGAAGGAAATAAGTATCAGTAGCGTAAAATCATTTTAAAAATATGAAAAGATAGAAAAAGTCGTCGGGATATTGCTAGATCCGTTGAACGGTAGTATTCATCTATCCAGCGTGTTAACAATATCTTTAAATCTACAAGAGTTTACATATCCAAACCCTCATTCACATGTCGTCCATCTAAACTCACAATTAGAGAAAAATCAAGTACGATATTTTTGGTGAAAAAAAAATCCGCTTTAACTGCAACTCAAATAGAAACAGACATTCACGAGAAGTTTTAACAAAATAATTTGTGCGGATACTGAAAGACAAATCTTGAAAAAGGCTGGATACCGTAGTCGACTGGCTTGCAGAAAGTGTTATATTTCAATGACGAACCGGCTGAAACGGACAGATTTTGCATAAAAGCATATTCATAAGCCTCCGGAGTTCTGTGATATTCTCCAATGAGAGCAAGTTTTGCATCTTTGGCATGAAAGGTCGTAAATTGGTATGGAGAAAACTGCACAGCGCTTCAAAAAGAGCATTTAGTACCAACGGTAAAGCACGGTGGCGGTGGTGTTATGGTATACGGGTGCATGGCGAGCAATGGTGTTGGAAAGTAGGAGTATGTTGAATCAATTATGAACAAATATGATTATTTCGATGTCCTAAAAACAATTTAAAGAAAAATGCCACCAAACTCGGCTTAGGATTGAAGTTTCGTTTCCAACACGACAACGATCCTAAGCATACCGCTGAGATTGTGAAGCTTTGGCTCCTGTATAATGTCCCAAATCAACTGTACAAGCCCCAGCAATCACCTGGTCTGAATCCTATAGAACGGGATTTTCTGGAGTATAGGATTCGTCAACACAATATATCTAACAAGGATATGGTGAAAAGTGTTCTTATGGACGAATGAGAGAAGTTAAGCTCTGAAGAAACCACTAACCTTGTTAATTCAAAACCAAAACGACTTTAAGAAATTTTCAAAAGACAGGGTTATCCACACAGCTATTAAATAATTCAATCCTTTTTAAATAATTTTTATAGTTACTACTAAACAGTGTGAACGCAGATTTTTTTTTACTTGATTTTTTGTTTGTATCGCTACAAACCTGTCTTTATTTTAAAAACTGAAAGCAAACCGAGTTTGATTTTGTTATTCTCAATACTTAGAATGAATAAAATAAAATATAATCTATAAAAAATTTTTTTCAAATTCTACAACTGAATACTGTAACATCCTTTTCATGAATAAATCCTATAATCATGTAAACTTTACTAAAGTGTTTGAGAAGTATATTCAATTTTTCCCAGTAAAAAACATTAACATTAAAAAGGCATTTAAATATAATAAGAAAATTGGTAGATCCATCTTTAACTACATTTCTATTAATTTGCAACATAATAATATTGTATGTAATTGTCATAATTATGAAGATTTCATTGATGAATATCATAAACATGTCATATCTGGTAATTTAAATATTATTAAAGATAAAACTCTCAGAGAATTAATGGTTAAGGGTACTGGCTTTAGAATTATGCGTTCTAATAATAATAAAGCTATTAAAGCACAAATTTCTAAAGATATTAATAACTTCATTACAAAAATAGCAATTAAATACAACTATCCTTTCGAAGCATTCAATGAGTTTAAATGCAAAGTTTTGAGTGAGTTACTTAATCTTAACTATAAAACTGATAAAAATATTTCTTATAAAGATATAAAACAACAAATTTCAAATCTTCAAAAAGATTTCATTATTATATACGTAGATAAAGTTCAGGGCAACTATGCAATCATTTGCAAATGGTTTTATAACTTTATACTTAACAAACAGTTTCAAAACAATAATGCGTTTATTAAATCTAATAGCAGCAATAGAGAAATCAGTAACCGTATTTCAGCTTTTTATAAAAAACTAGATTTATATACAAAGAATATCAAATTTCCTTATATTTTTCTTACACCAAAATTTCATAAGTGTCCAATTAAATTCAGAACTATTACTAATGGTTTTAATACCTATATTACACAACCAGGCAAGGTGTTGCAAAAAGTTATACAACACACTCTAGACAATATCTCAAACTCCATTATTGTAAAGAATAGTAAAGATATTGTTGAGTATATGCAAGGTAAGAGTGTTAAATCTTTGCATAGCTTTGATTTTGAAGACTTATTCAACTCTATTGATATAGAGGATATGATTAAAGTACTTAGAAATGTTTATATTAAATATTCATTAAATAAATTGATAAACTATGATAAATATAATATTATTATACAATTTGTTTTGAAAGAAAATTATATATTTCATAATGACTCATATTATCAACAAATTAAAGGTCTGCCACAGGGTGGCCCAGCTAGTAATAGTCTGGCTAATATCTATTTACACTATTACGAGAATGAAAAAATTGATACACAGACTCTTGTTACTTTTTTAGATACATCAATGATCTAATTATTTTCAGTAATAAAGTTGACTTTACTCCTATATTTGATTATTATCCAACCTACCTGAAACTATTAAAAACCAATTGCAATATAGAGTCAGCAAATTTCCTTGATCTAGAATTAAAAGTTGAAAATAATATGCTAAAAAGTAATATTTTTGATAAAAGAGACTCTTTTGATTTTAATGTTATAAAAATGCCATATTGGAATAGTACCCTTCACATTTCAATTTTTAGAAATATCATTCTAAACTATATAAAAAGAAATAATGATTTAGTATCTGAAGAAGTATTGAGAATTAATAATTATAAAAAATTCTTTCAAAGTTGCCTAGACTATAACTATCCAGCTAATTTTATTTATAAATATATGTCATCAAAGTTATAGCTATGTAATTATTTTTATTTTAAGTATTCATTTCTATTTATTTTATAGTATATAATTTTATTGTTATATTTCTTAATATATTTAGTCTATAGTATATAATATTCTTAATATATGCTTATATTAAGTTTAGTTACTAAAAATATACATAGATGGCGCCTTTATTCTTAGTATTGCTGTGTTTTTTTGATGCAGTGAGTCAGTACATTGTGGAATCTGTATACATCGGGTAAGATTAGAGTTTCTTTGCTCATTTACATTATTGTTAATTATGGTTATATTCATTATTAACCTCTCTTGCAAATATTTTTGTTTATACAGATTTATATTTGTCTATTTCTTCCGGATTCCTATGGTAATTTAATATTGCAATTTCTATTCTATTGCTGTTATATTCACCCACGTGGGTTTTAGGCTTTTGCCTTAGTTTATACTGGAAGCTATTATGTAGAAACAATTTCTGCTGCAGGAGAAGGTTGAGATCTCACAAACAATGTTTAATCCTGTTTCACTGTCCTAAACCAGTGACAGCTCGAGAAATCATAATAGTTTTCCCCGCTAGATACATTTCTTTTTGGTTTGTCATGGTTCCATGTTCTTGGTTCTTCCGGTCTGATCTTAGGATGCTTGGGATTTATTAGTCTTCTTTTGAATTATTTACTGCTATATATATATATATATATATATATAAATACGACTTGTGGGGCCAAAGACCTGACCTTTCGGGGGGCCCATTCATTTTCCGTTACACCACTGATGAGTACTTAAGAATTTAATTAAAAATATGAGCTGCAGAAACATATAGCCATCATTTCAAGATTTCTTTGAACTTGAAATGTGCGGGCTCTGTGAAAATTAATGAATGTCATGCATAAAAATACTGGAAACTTATTATGAAATTAGCTGATTTTTTTTGGATTGTTGTCCATCTCTATAATTTTCTGCAATTGTAGGAAGTTCTTAGATGAGCTTTTTGGTTTGTTGCTTTTTTAAGAATGCTGGTATTTTGATAAGTGTTGTATATATTCAGAAAACTTGGCTACATATGCCCTTTTCCCAGAAGGGTATCTAATCAAATGAAGTTTTTATGCATTATTACATTAGAACTCTAATTATAAATGGAATTATTAGAAAAGATAACCCATTTCATTCACAACTGTGTAATCATACAATATTTTAACTTAATTTTTTTTTAATTCTTAAATTTAAAAAAAATATATTTTTTTCCCAGAAAACTGAAACATAATTTTAATTATGTATTCACTGTGAGGAAAATTGTGCAAGTGTAATAAGAATATAATTGCAAAATACATTTTTCTAAATGATGGTGCACTGGTTCTTTTGAAACTAAATATTCTGATTTCACTTCTTTGATACAATTCATTCTAAAGTTTACCTCTAAAACATTATTTAGGATTTCAAATAGTTGATATATAATTATGTAAAATGTGAGGCTATATGTAAAGGCTAATTTTTTTTAAAAAAAAATTAGCCTTTTAAGCTAAATGATTTTATTTCTTTGATGCAATTTCATCTAAAATTTATCTTTGAAGCATAACGTTATTTAGGATTTCAAATTGTTGAAATATATTTACTTAAAATTTATCTAATTTTCAAATTTAATTGATCTTGTCTGTTTAGTAATACCTATATATTCATGTATATCAAACGTTTTTTGAAAATTAGCATTTTTACAGTAGTAAAAAGGAATTTTCAATAACACTGTGTGTGTTTACATAGATACATACATACAGCTATTGGAAATTGTAATGGTTTTAGCTAATGTCTGTAATTTCACTTTTTTTCATCACTTTAAAATGTCACTTCCAATCAAAGCAACCAGTGCATTTATTTTTGGGCTGAAGAAGTTATGGAAGTCTTTCTCAAGCATTTTGAAGAATCTCAGTTATCCTGCATTGTTAATTTCAAATACTGCTGGCAATTCTAATAAACTCGGTTTTCACAATGCACTATATTCTATATAAATAACTATATGATATTATTTTATGTGGTATGGTTGTGGGGAACATCGGAAAATTAGATGATATTCAATTTCAAAAAAATATTCCATTTGAGGTGAAGATAACATTTCTTTGTTATAAAATGAAAGTTTGATTGCAGATTTTATTTATTTTGTATGAATTCTCATACCTGGACAAAATGATACAACAAATAAGCATTTATCTGAAATCTATTGAACATTTAATTGAATTAAATATATCTAGTTAATGAATCCAACACTGTAGAAGAAAATATGTTTAAAAAATTTATTATTTTTAAATAAGCTTTGTAACAACTATTTCTTATTTGTTTTTGGTAAAATCCTTGCACAGCCCACTGCTGTATTTGGCGACAAGTTTTTCCCAAACAGCACCAAGGAAGAAACTGTGTTTTCCAAAATGGCGTCAGAGACGAAAACGAGGGGAATACTTGGCTTTCAAAGTGGTATCAAAAGACAAAAAAACGTAAAAAAAACCGTATTTTTTAAAATGGGCAACATAGAAAACATCAAATAAAAAAAAAAAGAAATTAAATGCAAATTCCTTCCAGATTTTGCACATCTACACCAAGTTCTGTCAATCCTTCATTCATACAAAAAACAATCATTACTTTCTTACCTTTTATTCAGAAGAAAAAAATTGTGTTTTTACAAAGAAAACGCGGTTTTCAAAACTGCTTGTACAAAAAAAAAAAAAAAATGTCGTTTCTCTAAAACGCTACAGTTGGGGAAAAAACCGATTTGAATGCTCTCTGAAACGCAAATCATTTTCATATTTCGGACATCCATACTGAAATATTTTCAATCATTCACTCATTCACAAAGCAATAATATCTCTTTCATTAAAAAAAATCCATTCATCAAACTTCAAAAAACAAAAACAAAAAAACGTGTCTGTACTTAAATGTACCCACGTAAGAAGTTGTACTTCTTTGGTATCAATTAATGACATTTTGTGCAGCCCATTCCATTATTAGAAAAATATATCCTGAAACAATATTTAAATTTAATCAACTTGTTATAGGTACTTTATAGATTATAAAAACTATTGTATTTGTTATAAAAATAAAAATCTTTCTAAAAATCTTGAGCAGGGCAAGCTGGGCCAAGGACGAAAGGTGGTCACGAGAAGAGTTAAACGATACCAATCTTAAGTCAATCGGCCCAGCCAAACCCGAGATAATCACGATTTAAATAAGTTTAAACACCCCCGCACAGGGACAATAGGACCAGTAACATGGGGGGGGGGATTTCGGCAGGCTGTATCTGGAGATGAGGTGAACCGAATGTCACACCTGAGACCTCATACTGAATGTCTCGGTGAGAAGAATCATTCCCGAGAAAATTAAGACAACCGCCTGAAGAGCCCCCAAGTTATGGTCAATTTAAAATAATTAAAAAATTTAAAACAAATAAATAAAATAGAAGCAGGGCACCCACCTACTCGAAACTCGACCTGGTTATGGAGAAACACAAGAGGAATCCATTCGAACCAATCCGGAGTCTGTAGTTGCAAATGCGGTAGCGCTAGCTTTGGAAAGGAAAACGAAACTAACTCCCCCTGGGTGGAAGCAACTGTTACGTATATGGTCACGTACATCCCAACGATACACAGAGTAGTAAGTGATCCCAAAGTTTCATCTTTCTATCTCTGTAATATCGTGACGTCATCAAAAGATCGAACCCCATAGGAAGAACGCTGGGATTCTAATTTTAGTGATAACGCCCCTCCTAGGCCCACTATTTACACACGAATTATAACAGATGAAAGAACTCAATGAGGAGAACCTATGGTCCGAGTTTCATTAACGAAGCTCAAAAATCCTCAAAGATATGCGGGATTTTAAAATTTTAAAACTTTAAATAATTTAAAAATGTTAAACATGGGTGAAGAAATGGGGCTATTGTCCTGAAAAAAAATATATATATAGGATGCTCATAGGGAGAACAATTGAATACAGCCTGTGTGGTCTACCAAGGTAGCATAGGATTCGAATTATTACTGGGGAAGCCCTGTAGGGGGAAAGCACCGGAGAAGGCCAATTTCACGTAAAGCTCGCACTAATACGAAAATAAAGCGAACCTCCAAAAATCAAGTCCCAAGCTCAATTCCTTGGGGGGGGGGGGGATTTTTTCCAATCCCTATAGAATTAACATGGGAGCATGATATTTTAGTGCTTAAGCCCTCCCCATACCTACACAATGGGATTGAAGTAAATGACTTGATGGGTCTCGACGAGTGAAACGGTTCAAATCTCAAGTCCGAGACTCAAACAGGAGCCAAGATATTGTGAATTTAAACAAATTTAAAAAGTTTAAAACAATTAAAAACTGTGGAAGAAATAGCCCTATGAGCATGAAATTACACTGCTGTGGCCACCGTAAATGCAACACCAAGAAAGACAAGAGATAGCACAACAAAATTTATTTTGTAGATAACATGTTGACCAAGTATCAAATGATTAAATGTATAGACTTCTGTGAAATGTGGTTCCTGCCAGAATCAGTAGCCAGAGTAGCCGCCATTGTTGGAGATCACCGCTGCCCCACGCCTCGGCATTGATTCAAAGAGACTTTGCTCCAAATTCCACGGGCACTGTTATGTCAAGAGAGAAGGATATCCGGACCACTTTTTGGATGGAAATTCTATACATAGATTTCTCCAATTCGCCTCAGGGTCAATTAAGTTGAAGGGCACACAATACACTCCAATTCGGAGACAATTATCAAAGCCAATCATATTGAACCAGAAATACGTTTCACACGTGTCCACTAAAATGATATCTGCAGAAGCAGAGTCCAAGCATTCTTGACACAAGGTTTGCAATTGTCTTTTTAAAGCGGGATTGTCTTTAATGAGTAATAGCAACTGGAATAGGATTTTCCTTCTTTTGCTAATTTCATGAGAATTTCATCCCCCGTTGCAACTGTAAAATGGATCCACAACTGGCCAATTCCTCTGTCAAGGCTCAAGTAATAGTGCTTTTTCCTGATCCCAAGGGTCCAAGGAGAAAAATGACCACTCGACGATCTTTTCAAAAAGTAAATGGAGATTGGTATAAATAGTCAGAGCCATCCTCTTGGAAGGGAGGTTGTTTGCTCGACTGATCTGCAGAATGTAAAAGCATTAACAAACTTAAAAGATAGAGAATGGGTGATAGGTACATGTGCAAGACGGCATTGACTCGCAATCGATGTTCTGAGGAGAAAGAAAGACTTCGCAAGCAACACATGTGACAATCAATCAGAACTCCCATGGTGAGCAAAACATCTGGTATTTCGTCTTGAAATCTCAAAGACACCAAACGAGCGCCCACTTGAGCGTGGCCTGTGAAACTTTATGTTCCAAAAACGTCGATTCGAGCAACGAAAGGTTTTCCAATATCGTGAAGAAATCCTACCACCAGGTAGGCATAAGTAATTTCTTCTTTCCATATTTCTTGTAAAAGATTATCTCGACGGCATAATGTATCCGTACGGCGGGCAACATCCACACAGTGCTTTTGAAAGCATTCTTGAAGATGGGGATTAGGCTACCAGTTGAAATTGAAAATTCTCCAATATAAATCCGGAAAATAGTATGGAGGATAAAACACGTTTGAATTCAGAAACAAAGTCTGATGAAGATTCCATGATGACTATAGACTTTACTGGCATACTGCTTGATATTTAAAGGCAACAAGTAAAAAAAAAATTTTTTTTTTTACGCAATGCATCTGGTAATTAATAAGCATCCATCTGGGCTTGGAGGATACACGTATGCCTTTTTATATTTTGGTAACCAATTGACGTACAAGGCGTATGGATGTTCAGAGTTGCAATTTGTTAAATAATCAATTGTCACCTAGTTGCTGTGGCGATTGACTAGCAATGGAAAAAATATGAGTAAATACAAACAGATGGCATCGTGCATATCGGTAATGGGTTGAGCCAATTTATTAGCAATCGCATAAATTTCTGGTAACACGTATCCTTCCATGAGTGGAAATTGTTCATACTTAATGTAGACTGCATGAGATATTCTATCTCTTTAATCAATAATATTAAACAAATATCCATATTCTACTTTACTGGTTTGAATCTGTTTCAAATGGTCAAAAGCCTCACTTTTAAATTCTCTAACCAGCTCAAGAGTCGCATTGTTAAATCCCGGCAAAAGCTTACTCGGAGAACAAAGTTTTCTCAACTTGTGACCATTTGAATGTGCTACAAAATCCACCAATCGATCCAAACGATAATTGGAGCGTTTCAACGCTTTCAAATCGTAATATTCTTTTGAGGAGTCCATAGTCTTTTTTTTTTTAATTTTCATTTCCCATTTTACGCAAGTTCCGAATAATGACATTTTCATAATACACCACAGCCGTATCCGTTGTTTTAGATTGTCTTTTACGTGGTCCCTCCACTTCTAGAAAAGATCGTTTCGGTCCAGTGGATTCTTCTTCCTCTTGCAAACTACTGTTTTCTAATGTCAACGTGTCAGACACTTGATCCAAAATACTATTATACTGTCACAATTGAAAATCGGATCGACGCCGGTATTCGGAAAATTCTTCTTTAAATTTTAAAATTAAATCCGTTTTGGGAGTCGAATTATTCTTGGTACTCTTGAGAAACTGGCGTACCGCCGATCGTAAATCGGTCATGGTATTTGGATTCATTTGCACATCCATGTGTGTTTTAAACTGATTATAAACGTCCGTATTAAACAAATACATTTTGGTGTATTTCACCACACTTGGAGGCTCGTCCCGATAATGCAAGAGTCCGTTTTTAATATCCATGTATTTTTAGGTGATAAATGAATACGAGAAAACACTCAATGTACGATCGTTCCACAACGTATTCGTCTTTTCCATATCGATTAAATTGTACTTGCTCCGAAATGGTGAAGGGAATCATTAACAAAACGAGACATGAAAGGAATGGCTACTACTCGATCTTGGAAAGCCTCGGTCGCTCGACAATCGGGTAAATTGTTTGTGGTGGTAAATAACTTGGCTGTTGGAATACCTCCTTGACTAGATTCGTACGTGTTTCGAAAGGTGACGCAGGAATTGCCCGTAATTTGCTTGACTCGATTTTCATTCAGTTTCCCTTCCAACTCTTCGGTCGTTACAATGCGGCAATTGAACGGAGTCGAAGCCAAGTCGGGAGTAGCATTGGCACTAGAATTTCCCAGTTTTAAATTGTCAGATTAAATACAATGATAATAACCCCCAAATACACGAGCCAAAATTTCAAACAATTTATTTTTCCCATTAGAGGTTTCTCCTTTCATGACAAAAAATTTTCATTCGTAATTCGTGGCAATAAAAATACTGGCCAAGACATCACACAAATACATGAGGAGTGTGTTTAAAAGCTGTATATTTACTTAAATGAACCATGAAATGCATCATGGAAAGGGCATGAGAATTATCCATCAAGCCAGGAAAATGCTCTTGAATCATTTCGTACAAAATATCAAACCGTCCGATTCGTTAGGAGATTTTTCAAATATCGAAGGAAAAAAGATTCATCTGTCATTAAATTGTACAAAGCTTCCAAATTGGGAGAGTGGTTATACAATTGCAATAGTTCCGCGCGAGAAAATTCTACCCCCAATTTCCGATCCGATAAAAATAATTCAGGAACGGTGCCTCCGACATGACCCGTCAAGATGTCCAGTAATCCATCCACCGTACGTATAAACCACTTGTGTCGATCCATTTGAATCGTCTTTCGTTCCATATTGGTGTCACTGGTAATAGTGGAAATGACAGTACTGATGCTAAATTTTTGTGTCACCTCGGGCTCGGGACCCCCATTAATTGCCTGATTTCCGATACTCATCCAAATAGGTACAGATGGCATTCCATAAATTGCTCATGTGAGAATCCTTTTCCTTGTCCCCCTGAATTTCTTGCCATGATTCCGTTAAACAATTCCAAATGAAGGCATTGGCTTTCCGTAATGAGTTGGGTAATTTGAGGACTTGAATGGGGAAATGACTCTCTTGTAAATTGCACAATAATTCTATCAGTTGAGCCTAATTAGAAATGCTCAAAATGGCCCGTTTGGAATCGTGAACAATTTGTTTGAGTTTATCCCGGTATTGCGTGTACCGTTCACATAAATTATTTCCACAAAAAATGAGGGTTTGCAGCGTAAAATCTTTCATAATCACTTGAGTGTGTGTTCTTCCGCCACTTATTCCATACGATCCAATAAAGGCAGCAATTCTTTATCCAATATCCCTCTTAAATGGTTTACCACCATGACGGTGGAAATGTTTAAATATTTGCATAATGCATAAAAGGTGGGTAAAAAAATAATATCCCTGATTATATTCTAAAATGGTTTTGATGGGATTAGGATCATCCAAAAAATTTGTATTATTTCCTCGCAAGATTGGATTAATCTTGTCAAAAAAGGGATTGCTATGTAAGGTTTCAAGATGCATCCGTAGTGCTCTTTGATACCACCGCTTCAGAGCCGAATTATTAGTCTCCAAAGTTCCCATAAGAAAGGCATTAAAGCGAAAATAATGAAAAGTTTTGAGAAAATGGGATCCATCAAACAGCAATTGTTTTCCTTTTGAAATGTATCCTACATCATTGGTACGTTTGTATGTGTGTGTGTGAACGTGGCCACATCTTCCACGTGACAAGATTCATTGGGAGTGTTGCTAATGAGCATCGAATAGGATAATTTACACAAAGGTGGAAAAGGGGCATCATGAAGCCCAACAAATGCTGAATGACCTGTTGCACGTCCAAAAAATAAAATTTCCTAAAATAGGAATCGGTATTGTGCTTGAATCGTTTAAACGACTTTTTCAACCGAGTCAACTCGTCTAATAATTTTGTATTTCTGAAATCAATATAGAATAGGTTTCTTTTTCATCGACATAAATCATTAACGTAGCTCGATAGGCAGAAGTGTTTGGTTTATGAACCAGCCAACATTATATTTTGCAAATGTCCAGATTGTAAACACCTTTCCCTTCTATGGTGTAGTGTAAGGGAACACTGTGCTGATCACAAAACAAAATGTAATCATCGTGTCCAATGACAAATTCCCGTGGAACGTTTCCAGAAACCTGTTGAATCTATGCCTCGTGGTGTGTGAGCCGTTATCAAGACCAGAGGAGGCCCAACTCGTTACTATGTAGGTATCCCTAATTCAGTGGCACTTCAATGTATATAGTTGTTGTCATTTGAGTAATTCTAGAACTGTAAGGATCAAACTGAGGGTTATAGACAACATTTGATTTGCTTTTGTTTCAATACAGTGCTTGATAAAATACAAATAGAATATAAATAATCCACACAAATTAGAAAATTGAAATAAACCCGCGTAAACCAACAAGTGATTGCCTAGCAATCGTGGGTCAGTTAAAAAGCTTGCGAGGGTCAGTGTCTGACCCACGGGTCATAGGTTCACCATCACTGGCCTATAATAATTACTAGAGTATGTTAAAATCAAAGCAAACAATTAAATAAAGACTTTCCACATGTGTACAGCAATAACCATTTTCCCGGGCGACAGAAAGGTGAATATCAGCAACGCATAAAATTAGTAAGTTTTGATAAAATAACATTAAGTCTATATATATATATTACCGGCAAAGTATGAGAAATCCGGCATTCTATACAATGCCTAAACTAGCCGGCAATGTATGAAATTATTCCTATTTCACACATTGCCTAGGCATTCTATAGAATGCCTAATTAGAAACCGGCAAAGTATGAAATACATCTCAGATTCATTTCGAATATTGTCAATTGGCAAAACAAACTTTTAATGCGTGTCTCAGGCTCAGAATCTGTTAGTTGTACATTGCTTTTTGTTCGAAAATGTCAAAATACTCTATTTTACTTAAACTTGCTCAACAAAAAATTGGTTTTTTCCTGTGCTACCTGAAAATGGAGGAGCAAGCTGTAGTGTTGGAGAAGGAGCCATGGTCTATAGCAGGGGTCGGCAACCTATGTCACACTTGCCACATGTGGCATGTGGTACGATTCTCAGTGGTACTTTGCGCTGTTCAACAAGTTTGTAAACTTTTGAAATGTTTCAAAAATGCTCTACTGTGTGGTTCGCTGAATCATATTGGTAGATTGGCTTGACGCGCAACAGCTAAAAGGTTGACGATCCATGGACCATGGACATCAAACTATTCAACGGCTGGTTACTTAAAATTCGAGTTAATGCAGAAAAAAAAGTTTTTACTTAACTGAAATTACTTACTAGAAGTTAATAACTGATACTAAAAATGCTAAAATGACTACTTAGAAGGAACCCAGGGACAATTGGTTGCCGAATAGCTATGATGTGATGTTTGCGGAAAATAAAAGTACTCCCTTAAACTGTTAAAGAAGGCGTCGGTACCATAAAACAGTGGTCCCCAACCCTTGGTCCATGGATCAAAGGGTATCAGGCCACTCAAGGAGCATTAAATTATTTCCATTATATTTACTGGGGTGTATTTTTCTCGTGTTTGTGCGACTTTCCATGGAAATCACTTCCTATTTTATGTAAAATCATTTTATAATTATTTTTTGGTGCAACTGAATTTTACTCTGAAGGCATGTTTAAATACAATTAAATTATAAAATCAAAACAATTTAAAATATAAATAATCAACGTCGCACCCATAGCAGGCCGCCGTAAAATTATGAAACTGACCGGTCCGGAAGAGAAAACTGTTGGGAAGAACTGTGTCAAGGATTCTTTTTTTCCCACAATGGAGCTGCAGATTGGTATTTTTACCATTTTCAGACATAGCACATTCCCCAGGGGCTGGTATCCCTTTTTATTGCGGCACCATGCAGGTGATACCAATTGCCGCCGGTAATTTTGACACCCAGTTTGACGATGTGAACTTGTTCTAGGAATTTAATTTGCCTAGAGCAAAATTAAATTCCGGATTCTGGGGATGTGATAGAATTATGAAAGAACTTTCAACCAAACACAAAAATGTTACACGTTTTGATATTGAACTGTACATCCACCTATATATATACGTAAAACTTGCCAGAAAAAACAGAAAGTTATTTTTAAAAAAGTTATTTTAGTACAAAATTTTGATTTTGTTCCGCATGCCAATATATTGGCACTTGTAGTGACAGAGAAATAGGATGGTTTGAATCAACTTGGAACTTCTGAAGGAATTTTAATATACAAGTATATGCGGAATCATAATTTAACAATATTTTTTTTAATGGCAGTCTCATTATTTTGTCAGAATAACATTTGTACTTTTAGGAATGTAAGTCATTGATATAATATCCTTATCATGACCATTTTTCATACTTTGCCTAAATAGCTTTAGGCATTCTATGCAATGCCTAGGCAAAGTATGTAATAAATCTCATATTTCATACTTTGCCTAAAACCGTCTGGCATTGTAGGCATTCTATGGAATACCGGCACACATTTCATACTTTGCCGGTAACATATACACTTAAAAACTCTAAATTTTGTTTTAAAATTTATAGAAAATAAAAGTACAACCCAGACATATACAATTAATTTTAAATAAAATAAAAAAATGTTATTTAACTTAGCATGAGGCGCCATCTATCGATTAGCTGTACAAATAATTAAAAATTCTATATTTATTACATATTTCTTACACTAAACTGATAGGAATATAACATTTTATAAAATCAGCAAGGCATCCATGTTCCTAACAATGTTTAAAAAAGTTATTGAAATTTAAATATATATTAATTTTATCACTAACTAATACGTTATTACGATAAATATAATTGAAAATAATATTTCTATATATAGATATAGATAAATTTGAATTCCAGTATGACACTTTAAGAATGTCAAAATTAAAATCCTCTTTTATCATAAATATTGCTATGTAATTTATAGTCCTTAATATACAGTGATACATTCAAGTAATTAGTTTTAACTGGATTACTATTAATTTCAATTAGGTTTAAATAATTGGGATAAAAAGTAATATTGGGGTTAACATTATTATTTTTACCAAAAATAATTAGATCATCTATGTATCTAAAAATATAATAATTATTATTAAAATATATTTATATTCGTAAAAGTGTAAATATACAGGGTGTCCAGCCTTAATGTGACCCAATAGCTAATTCCCGAACCATTCGGTTTAGATATGCACTTTCAATTTGAAAAATGTTTTTAAAAAAAGGTAAAGCATGTTTTTACGTGCTTTACTTTTAGTTCGAACCAAAAAACTAATTTATAAAAAAATTACAAAAATTAATTTTTTATACGGTCCCCAGGTCCTATCACTTATATTTAGGAAAAGATGCAGTACACAAAAACAAAGTAAACGCAAAACGTTTCATTTTATTACGATAAAAACTGACCAAGTTATGGAACTTTGAAAATCATATATTTTATCAATTTTCTCCTCTAGTTTCAAGAAGCTATTAAGGGGCCGCCTCCAAAGTGAAATTAGTTGGAACTCTGCCAGGAAACTTTCTCTCTTGCACTTCACTTTTATGTAAATTGTTTTTAAATTTAAAAGCATACGTTAATAAAACAATAATTGAGTACTTAAGAAATAAAATTTATTCGTGTACGTGTAAAACATAGGAAAAATAAAATATTTTGGACGAAGAAAACATTTCAAAAGCAGTTCCAAAAAATAGACTTATATGCTGCGGCTTCAGTCTGATTTACTGTGTTTTTGCTGATCATGACGAACGCTAAAAATCTGTTGTGTAGTCGCTTGCAATTGCATACAGTCGTATTCTAATATTACGAATTCTAGTACGGGAGAACGAGATGTATACAAATGAAGAATACTGCGAAATGGTACTGTTTTATATGGGCAGTGTAATCGAAATAAGAGTAAGGCGGCAAGACATTAAATTTCCCACTCGAAGACATCCATCTTATTGTACAATTGCCGTGTTGTTCAACGCTTGTATAAAATTGGGAGTTCCCCTTCTCGTGCCTTCACCATTATTTTAGTTAATTTGGTCATTCTGATATAATAAAGCCCCTGATTGGCGCACATTATGCAATAATTTGAATGGCAAATCCTGTATTATTTTGCTGCTATTTGTTAAAACAAGCTGTTTTAATCTTTTCGGTACTAGTTGTATTTCTTTAATTTAACTTTTATTGTTTGCCATACAGCAATACAAATTGTCAATCTATGATGTTTAAAATGATGTTTCAATATTACTATGATGTTTTTCTTTTGCTCTTTCTGTAGATAGTGAATTACTGTACTCTAAACTCAATTTATATATGACCCCCTTTTCTGAGAAATTTAGATGCTTCAACTTTAGGTAGGCATAACTCGGTCAGTTTTTATCGTAATGAAATTAAACTTTTTGTGCTTACTTTGTTTTTGTGTACTGCATCTTTTCCTAAATACAAGTAATAGGACCTAAGGACCGTATAAAAATTTAATTTTCGTAATTTTTTTGTAAATGAGTTTTTGGGTTCAAAAATCACGTAAAAACATGCTTTACATTTTTCAAAACATTTTTCAAATTGGAAGTGCATATCTAAATCGAACGGTTCGGAAATTAGCTATTGGGTCACATTAAGGCTGGACACCCTGTATATATATGTAATAGGCGATGGCCGTTGGAATGGATTTCCTAATATGATCGTTATTTTTGATGGCATTGACGAGGCAGTCCTTTGAAATAATAAAATCAGTTTATTGAACATTTAACACATAGCGTTCCAACATAACAAGAAGTAGACAAGAAGACACAAAACACAAAAGACAAACCAAGCGGCAGACGATTACATGACAAAAGAGAAAGACGAAAAAGACGGTTTCCAGAAATCTCAGTGTATATGTAGGCAGCTCAAATCACATGATCTGAGTAGGTGGATAGATGTAGTTCAAAATACTCTCGTTAGGCGGCTAGCAAGTTTATTAATTAAACGTGGGTCCTGAAGAGATGGACCATAGGTAATTAAAAGATATTTAAAAGGATTATATTATTGGGATTATTACATTTATATATATACATATATAAATATTTAAATTTATATATATATATTATATATATATATATAGTCAAAATTTCTCTACAAGAGAGAGATGAATAAACATTAATCTGAACTGAAAAAAAATGGAAATTGTAAGATAACCAGACAATAGATTTTAAAAAGGATATATGAAAAATTAAAATAATAGAATTAAATATAAAAAATATTTAAAAAAATGGATGCTACAGTATTTTAAACATTGCTGACTTAGAACAGCTTAATAAAATAATTTATATAAAAGTGAGGTTGAACATGTTTTGGGGCCAGCCAAACTTCCCCCTTTCTGTTAATAATACTGAGCAAAAACCTATTGAAAATAATGGATAGAAAATCTAAATGCTTTATGAGAAAAAGGTAACTTACCTAAAAATTGCATTCAAAAATGCAGAGCCTACGCTAAATCTGAGTACAATAAACAAGTTTCTGCCAGATTCTGGACCCAAATACATATTCAAAGCATAGCAATGGCTGAAAAGTAGCACTTAGCAAAAGTATGAAAAGAATAGAAATAATAAATTAAGAATTGTAAACATAATACCATTATCTTAGGGACACTAAGATTATATATGATTTTAAAAAAAACTAAGAGAACAAGTCATTTTATCTGAAATTAGAATTTGGAGGTAACTATAATATCTAGGAAAAATTATAAACTATAGAATTTTAATCCTTAATATTTAGAATTTCCTTATTCAAATAACTATTAGTAAAATTAATTGGGTATTTTTGAATTAAGCAGTATTTAGTAAAATATTTATAGTTTTTTATTTTTCTGACTTAATTGAAACTAGAAATTTATTGCGTTGTATGTAATTAATAACAATATTTCTGAATATAGAAACATGTAAATTACTCTCCCAATGCGGTCCCAATAATTATATATATATATATATATATATATATATATGTGTGTGTAATAGACGTGGCCGGTGGTAAAATTTCCTTAATATTATCACTATTTTTGATGCATTGACGAGGCAGTCCTTTGAAATAGTAAATACAATTTATTGAACATTTAACATATAGCGTTCCAACATGACAAGAAGACACACACACACACACAAAACACAAACCATGCTGCAGCCAATTACATGACAAACGACAAAGACAAAAGAGAGTGGTCTCCAAGCTAGTTTATTATTAAAACGTGGGTCCTGAAGGGTTGGACCACAGATAATTAAAAGTTAGTGAAGATTAAATTACTGGGAATTATTACATTTCCCCCCTCCGCAAGTCACGTGTGAGCACCAGGGCCCTTGGTCCACACTCGTAACCTACAGAGATATTAATTTTAAAATTGAAATTTAGATTAACATATATTTTTAAAATTTCCCTTCACTTAAACATTAACATGAAAATTTTCAAAAATTTGCCAAAATATTATTTTAAAGTGTGTAAAAATATTGAAACAACCATCCACCACCTTATTATTATTGGCTATGAATTCAAAATTATAAATTCCTAAAATACAGAAAATAATTTCTTAAAGTGATCTAAAATTGTATATAAGAGCACTGAGGTTGAAAACGGCTGGAAAAAAAACAAATTAAGAGATTTTCCCAAGACTGGAAATTGCAAGTCAAACAAAAAGAATTTTTTTTTTTTTTTACTATTTATAACTTATTTTTATTTATAATATACTTTTATGCGAACGAAAGGTACAAGTTTGGAGGCAATAGTATTTTGATAATCAAAGGAGTATATTTCCTTTGAGGTACTCAATATGCACAATCCTTACAAAACCCTTCTTATTTATTATTTCTTCTAAATGTAAACATTTGCTTACTTATTTTTATTTATTTATTAATATTTTCTCAGCATAAGTGCTCTCAAAACTATTATCATTTTATACACATTTAAATTTGGTCATTTTCCTTTTTTGTCTGAGGATGATGAGAAGTAGTTAATAAATGTTTCACACTATAATTTCTTAAAAAGTGTTTAAATCTAGATGAAGTAAAAGCACCATTTCTATCAGTCAACAATTTAATGGATATTTTTGAATTTGGAAAAGTTGTTTCAAACAATTTGCATAGGTTTCTGTTGTTTCACTTTAGAAGGAAAGCCCAAACATAGCGAGTTGCATGATCTATTATTATTTGGAGAAATTTTTTAATAGAATTATAATAATTAAATCCACCAACAGAATCAACAGAGATGCACTCAAAAGGTTGATCTGTGGGAAGTACAGTCTGTAGAAGACCAAATCTTTTTTGCCTTTTCTTTTTGCTTAATTGACAGACATCACAATGTTTAACAAATTTTGAAATATCTAAATTAATATGAGGCCAATATATTCAGGAGTAATTAAATTTATCATTTTTGAGTACCTGGGCGTCCAAATTGTTCATGAGCATTTTGCAGAGTTTTTCTTTTTAATGAAAAAGGTACAACAATTTTAAACAGATTTTACTTTTTAAGGACAAAGACACCAGGGAGCGGTCTCCAGAAATCTCAGTATTTATAGAAAGTGGGAAGGAAGTCATATTTCTATATAGGTGGGTGGATAGATGTAGTTAATTCAAAAGGTTGCCGTTTCGCAGCTAGCTAGTTTATTATTAAAACGTGGGTCCTGAAGGGATGGACTACAAATAATTAAAAGTTTATTAAAGATTAAATTTTACTGGGAATTATTGCATATATATATCTCCACACAATTCTGTTTTATTATTTTTTCTCAAATTGTTGACTTCATTGTTTACCTACTGAGATCTTTTTATCTACCTCTAAGCATGATTATTTCCAGAACAGTTTTATCATTTTTTAAATTAAATGTCTATTAAATTCAATAAACTGACTTTTAAAAAAGGCAAACCATAATATGCCGAAGTTATTTTCATACCTGCCAATCTATCAATACACTTTATCAAATAATTGTTAAAAATGCTGTACTTTTTTAATTCAATTCATTATAAAGGAAATTAAATGAATTTCATTAAATCACATTCGAAATAAAAAAAAAATAATAAACAATGAATAAAGGGTAAAAAATTTAGTTCAAAACAATAAGTTTCTAGTAGTAAATATGCGGTTTAATAAAAAACTTCCTAAAAAAATTATTTGTATTTATGAAATGATTTTTCTAGAGTCATGCAAATTAAATGGAGAAAGAACAATCAGTGCGATTAATTTAATTTCCTCATCTTGTTTTTTCGTACGTTTTAAACGAGGAAAAATTTTATATTATTCTGAGCAGATAATGTGAACACAAGGTTGTTTGCTTCATATTTTTTTTTATTTAAGGAAAGCTAAGACTAATCATAACATAAGAAAAATTTTTAAAACTGCAGTTCACAAAAAGAGAGTATTTTTTTCATCAAGATATATTTGTTACTAGCAACTGTATGTTTTTCATTCATCCTGTAACTTTTGGTTATTTTTCGCAGTAATTTGTAAGGTACATATTTAAAGAAATATTCAATGATTGAAGTGGTTTTTTTTCGTACTATAATCATAAACGAGCATAATAAATTTAAGCATTTGAATAAGAGAGCATTTCATTCAAATGAAAAAAAAATGTACACTTAAACAAAATCAAAATAGTCATTCCCTTGATTGTCATAGATAGATTAATATGTGTAAACACTCAGAAAACTTGAACCACGAAGAAATTTCTGTTTTAAAGATTAAAAAATATAATTGTATTAAAAATTTCTTAAATTTTGGAAAAATATTATACTTTAACTCATTATCACCACAAAACTGCATAATGAGGCGTTGGCACACAAGCTTCGAAATTCGTTCCAGCAACACTCAACGATGGTGGATAATACTTTAGCTGAAACTTCTAAGCCCTCATCAAAAGATGATTTTAAGATTAAATTACATTTAACGTACTTTAACATTAGTGAATAATTTCTACCAGTAGCGCACGCAAAAATTTTTCAAGGGCGGAGTCCATGATTGAAAGTCCCCAACCGTATCATACCTCAAAAGAACACCAATTGATTCTTCTGATTTTGTCGATTTTGTTAACAAAAACAGAAAAAAAATAAATTATGAATTAATAATTAGCATTAATTAATAAATAAATTGTTAATTGCAAGTACTTAATTAAATTTTGCGTTATCTATATAAGGATTAACATCAATAGAAAAAAACTCAAGGGCTTTAGGGGTGTCCGGACCCCAGGACACCCCCCTTATTGTGCCACTGATTTCTACTAATATAAGCGATTTCCAAAAATCTACAGACTTATAAACGTAGGTTTAGCGAATTGTAATCGAGCCTTTTGATATTTGCTGCACTGATAAATAATTTTTTTTTAACTACTCTCGTCCTTGAATACTTCCTCTATACATTCTTTGGTTTCGTACAGTTTCCATATTGACATACTTGTGAACCTCTAATGCACTTCCAATGTCAATTTTACTGCATTGGTTGTAGGACTTCAAGCAGTGGCGTAACGTGCACCCCGAAACCCCCGCACTGCAGGGGGGCAAGGCTTCTAGGGGGCCCAAGCCTGACTGACGCCATGAACGTAGATTTTCTCAAAGTTCGCTTCACATTTTTCAAAATCGAATTTTTAAGTGATTTTCCAATTAGCGATCAAACGTCATTCACCATTAAAACTTTCATACGCTCATAACATATCTTTAATCCTCTATAGCCAAATCAAAAAACTTTTTTTTTTCATTTGCTGTAATCCAGGCAACGAGAGATAGTTTTTCTTTAGTGGGTTTTCTTTTTAAACCTTAATTACTAACAAAAAAACAGTCAGACGGAGAATCGGATAAAATGCTAGGAATACAATAATTTCAACACTGTTATTATTACTGTATACATTACATTAGCAGTAGGGAGGGGAAGAAAAGATGATTTACTTTTTAAGAAGCAGCAGAGAAAATTATTGGTGTCTTTAGTCCCCCCCCCCATGTGTTTCAATTTCATTTAGCTAAGTCGTAAATAACGTACATCGTTATGCTTTTTTCAAGTAAAATAGTATTACGATACTTGGAAAAGCATAGAGAGCATTTTAAATGAGAGCATTTGATGATAGATTTATGAGTATTCAATCAAATGAAGCGTAATGAGAAGAAAACATAATGGAATGTATCAGTTTTTTATTTCATTTTCATAAAATTTTTGCTTCATACAAAGAACTCTCCTTATTAAAAGTTGCAGTATTTACGCTAGAATGTAATCGAACTTAGGTCAAGTTCGTTCCAGGATTCAGAAATGATGAATCAGGTAAGTGATACCTTTTTTCTTTCGTAAAATTTTAAATCTAAATTTTTTTTTGTGTTCGTGTCTTTCTTAGTGTTTGTTGTCTATCGTTAGAGATTTCCATTTTAATAAATATTATAAATACTTTCTAATGTTATACATTATTTACTTCGTTTACTCAGACTCCGGTTGATTTTGTATTCAGTTAAAAGTTTAATATTAATATTTTTATGTTATGGTTTGGCAATCATTTGTATATATATAAATATATACACTTGCTAGGAAAACAGTGAGTGTTCTCAAGGACGAATGAGAGAAGATAAGCTCTGAAAAAACCATTACACTTGTTAATTTAAGTCGCGAAACGCGTATTCAGAAGTTTTCAACACACGGGGTTATCCAACCAGCTATTAAATAGCTCATTATACTTTTTAAATAATTTTTTATAGTTACTATTAAAACAGTGAACGCAGACTTTTTCTACTTGATTTTTGTTGGCATCGCTACAAACCTGTCCTTATTTTCAAAGCTATGAAAGAAAACCGCAGTTCACTTTTGTTATTCTCAATACTTG
>BMAO01026524.1:0-18280 GCA_019973975.1 Trichonephila clavata
TCCCTTACTTATGTTTCTTGTTTTTACCTTTTCTTTAAATACGCAAAGTGCATTCAAAAATATAATATAATATATTTGATATTATCTTATAATATAAAAGTTTAGATAAATTTATCGACGTAAATTGTATTTAATTGTAAATATACATTTAATAAACCGTCGCTAAAACGAATTTGTATTCAATATAAATTCTCTGAAGCTTATGTATCGCATGGGTGGATTAATTGTTTTTATAATTTACAAATTTATAAAATGTTCTTAGATGATTATTTAAAAATCCTATATATCTATTGAGAAAATAATGTATCACAATTTTCTAATAGAAAAAAAAATCTACAATTTCGCAAAATGATAAATAATTGATTCCGCTCATTTAAAAATAGAAACATAAAAAAGTTTAGTTCCTTAAAAAATAGCCTTCAACGCATAATTCGAACTGTGATCCTCACATCAAAAATGGCGTCAGTTTCTTGTCTTCTGCCTGTTGCCACTTCCCACAAAGTAATGGTTCTTTCCGATATTCCTGCATGATGTTTCTGTTGGTTCAGCTATATGATGAAAAATAAAGTTCTCGAAACTCGGGGTATGTACTTTACCTGAGGGTCACAGTAAACTATCCAGTCAGAAATGGGCTTATTTATCAAAGCCCCAGAATTACTAGTACTTCCAAACCTTGCTTTTAGAGATAACGATCAGTGAACTCTAGCCTCGTTCGTTATTTATAACTCCAAGGTTACTTCGTTAAAGTGTCTTTTCGTGTAAGATATGTATAAAGGATGTTTCGATTAAGGTTTTTAAAAATAGCGGATTGGATAAATGTATTTTAATATACGGAAAGGGATACGTCCTAGATTCAAGAAAGAATGCTTCACAATGTTGTTACAAATTTAATATTATGTATATATCCTCCATTAATATAAAGATATTTGAAAAAGAATTTCATAAATATAGTATTTATGAATCTCCATAACTCACTTTTGGCATTTAGTTCTAGATTTTAAAAGTTATTGATTCAAGTTTTGTTTAGTTTTTCTAGAGTTAAAATGCCTTGCTCAGAAAAAAATAATCTTACAGAGAGAGGAGAAAGAATCTACCTAACCGTGCTTTTGTCATTTCTTTTATAACTGCATTTATAGTTGTTTTCCTAATTTTAAATATAGATAAGGCTTGATAATTTTGATTTCAAAAATAGAATCCTAATCAGATTATTTTACCATTTCCTGATTATAAATTGAAACTGAGAGCTTTTAAACTTTAATCATTATCCAAAAAAATACATTACACGTTACCTCTTATAAATATTTACTATGTTTATAATACGACTGTATATATTATAAATATGGTTGATAATAGCAATTTTTTATGACAGAAAGCTTAGAACTGAGAGTAGTATTAAATAATTAAATAAATGTTAATTTTTTGGACAATTCATTAATTAAGTTCAACATATTTATTATGTTTATATACTCTATAGTACATGTATATGAAAATAAATATTACGGAAATAAATCACTTAGTTTCTCTCTACGCGAAAATTAATCGTATCTATTTTTTTAAAACTGAACTATAATATTTTTAAATCCTAGATAGTTTCTTACATGTATCTACTGGGATGACCAGCTCTATTTATAATGTAAGCATTTTGCTCCGGGACATTTTTATAAGTGTCATCCTCATGAAGTGACCGATGATCAAAATTACGATGAATGCCGGTAGTCGTTCAAAGTGCGAGATAAATAAAAATCAAACCAGTTGAATTTCCTTATTTCATTGTAGTTTTCTTCTCTTGTGTTCTTCTCAAAGCAACTAGATAAATGTGTTGAAATGATAACGACATTATTTCAATTCTTTTGAAAGTATGAAGCTTCCCTTAACTTCCAGAATTGTCTGACGAAAAACCATTGAGGGTAGATGTATTGAAACGATTTCGTGACCAAATATAATTGGGAGGAGTGTGTCAGGTAGTTATTTAAGGAAACTTTAAGGTTTTTATCAAAAAAAAAAAAAATTGCAAAGACAATCAAAATTATTGATACATATTCTCCCCCCCCCCTCCATTTTAAGAATGATAAAAATATGATTACATTTTTGCGATTCTGTTAATGGTTGAATGGTTACAGAGTTTATGTTTCCAGTAAGGAAACTTAACCTCCAATCGCTTAGGTTGAGAGTTGCATTGGCTTGGCTTATTTTTCAAATTTTAGCCCAGTACTGTGTTACAATAAGAAATTTTTTTTAAAAAAAATGCTTTTAAAAATCTAACGAGTAGAATGCTTTAAAGTAAAAAGAGAGAAATTTTTACATTAAAATTATGCGAGAAAAAACTATCGAGTGTACATTAAAATTAAAGTATTGAGAATGTATGTGTTGTTAAAAGAGTGAGACGAAGAGGTCACCCTCGCGGATTCTGACCGCGTAAGATCGAGCTTTGGAAATATTAATTTTTGTACTTACAAGTGCATATTTCATTAAATGTTCTCACATAACCGTAATTTATTACGGTCAATTTTTGAAATTTTTTTTTAAACCTCAATTTAAGATAAATGGTATTTGAAAAGCCTCAGTAACTATATATCGAGAAAATTTTACTGCATTTCTTTCATTTTATGTTTAATAATTGTATAATTTGCGTAGTAAAATATATATAGCAATCGTTGCGCACACTAAAATAAACTAAAAGTAGTATATGTTTCCTTGATGAATGACTTTATAAATATATTTCATTTTTTTTAAGAAATGATTTCATTGTAGTAGATATAAAATGCACCGATTACTATCATCATTTAATGTTATTATTTATTACCATGTTGCTATGCAGAAATCGAATGAAAATCTCCTACTTTTGATAAAGCGACCTCTTACTAAAAAGAAAAATAAAAAAAATTTTAGTGAAAAATTTAAGTTTATGAATACATTCGAATATTTTTTTTTTTTTATTGTAAAACATTTTTTAGGGGAAAAAAGTAATAATTTTAAATTATCCTCAACCTGATAAAGAATTTAGAAGCAATCAAAGGCTATAACATTCAATATGTTTTTATCAATTACAGCATTTTACTGAATGGATTGCTTAATCTTTTAAAAAAAATACTTAAAGCATATTTTTCATTAAAAGTAAATACATTCATTATTATCTTACACAATCAGATTTAATTGCCTTACAACAGAACAAATAATTAGTGAACCACCCTATCAAAAATAAAATGGTTTTATAAAAATTATCAGATGCTTTAAATTAAAAAATTCAAACTTTGAATATACTGATAATGAGTTAAGCATATTACTTTATTGTGAATAGCGTCGGTCAGGAAAAATTATATGACTCAATGAATCTTAAAACCCATGTTCTACATCCAAAATATAATGAAACATATTTAAGTGTGTGGTTTCTAACCATAAATTTCGTTAATGAAATGGCTGGTAATTATTTTTCTTTCTTTTCATAAAAATGACATTTTGTGAAAACATACGATATTTATAATCTAGTTTCTAAATTAGAGTGATCAATTTAGAGGTGATCCCTTAAATATTCAGTAATGAGAGGGAGACTCATAAATCACGTGGTTTTGACACAAAGGACAATTTCTTAGAAAGCTTTTAAATTATCGGCAAAGAAAAAAAAACATATATGCTTTAAAAAAGAGGACCCGAGCTTAAAACATTCCCCATCATTTCCCCAACTTAGTTGATGAAGGCCTCAAACACAATATTTCAGCCTCTGCTAATTGCTTTCCATTCCTTAGTTCAAACAAATATTTAGAATGGAATTTTTATTGCTTTGTCTTTGAAATTCCAAATCATTTACTGATAATAAAAAAGAGCTCATAAATAACTGAGCAGATCTTGAAATCTTATTCATGACATGTTTTAATACTTTTTTTTTTCTTTTTTTCCTAAACCGTTCTACAGCTAATGAATGGCGTGCTTGCAATTATTAATATTTTATTTCTTTTATTTGCATTTTTTTTAAAATTATTCTTTTAATCAAAGTTAGGGAAAATATAAAACCTTTTGAGAATGTAAGTAATAAAAATAAAAATAAATAAACCATTCATTAAATATTTTACTTTCCAGACATCGGCACAAATATATCACGAACCTGCCATCTAGGCAGCAGAGAAAACTTATCATAATTACTCGAGAAGATATGAAAAGGCTTCCCTTATCCCAGTGACAAACTGTAATTAGAAGTCTTGATTAATGTTTGTAACTGAGGTAATTATTTCGTGTTAAAGCCAAGAATGTTTTGAGTACTAAATTGAGACTGTTAGCCAATGTGTGGCAGCGATGAAATTTGCAATCTCGCAAAAATCTCTAATCATCGCCAAAGGAATGTTTATGCCGCCAGAATCGGTAATTTGGAACCAAAATGGCGTCGGTGCAAAGAAAAATGCCCCAAAGAGTCTCTCCTTTTCTGTCGGTGTAATTTGTCGAATACAGGGCGTTAATAGGCTATAACGGATAGAATGGAATTCAGAATTGTTTGTTTGGAATTTAGATTGTAGATTGAAATACTGATTACTTGATGCATTTTTCAGCCGAAGAAAGAATTATTACAAGTGAGCAAATAAGTATTCGAATTCTTAGAGATGTGTCGGAGGAAAGCAATGATAGTACAGTGATTTAAATTGACTTTCTACTTAGCATGAGTTCTATTTTTATCAAACACGTTCCGATTTATTGTTTTTTTTTATCTCGGTTTTGAGAGACTCGGAGTTTTTATTAATTATAAATGACTTTTTTCTATTTGATAAACTTAAAATATTGTAATCAGTAAAAAATAAGGAAATACTTACGTTTAGAAGCGAAATGAACAAAAGAATGAAATGCTAATACTAGTTAGAATTAAAAAGAGGTGTAAATCTCTCTCTCTCTCTCTCTCTTTCTCTCACTCTCTTTACATATATATATATAATATACATATATATATATATATATATTATATAATAGTAATATATATCAATATTCAATAAATTTCTCTACAAGAGAGAGATGAATTAACATGATTAATACTTAAAAGAATAGCAATTGCTAGATAACCAGATAACAGAATTTAAGAGGATATATGAAAAATTGAAATAACAGAGTAAAATATAAAAATATAAAAGAATGGATGCTACAGTATTATCAACATTGCTGACTTAGGAGAGCTTGTATACAAAAAAAATTCTCTTAAAAAATTTATCTGTGTAAAAGTGGGGTTGAACATGTTTTTTGGCCAGCCAACCTTCCCCTTTTCTGTTAATAATACTGAGCAAAAACCAATTGGAAATAATGGATAGGAAATCTAAATCCTTTATGAGAAAAAGGTAACGTACCTAAAAATTGCATACAGAAATGCAGAGCCCGCGCTAAATCTGAGTACAATAAACAAGTTATTGCCAGATTCTGGACCCAAATACAATTTCAAAACAAAGCAATGGCTGAAAAATAGCACTTAGAAAAAGTATGAAAAGAATAGAAATAATAAAATAAGAATTGTAAACATACCACCATTATATAAGAGACTCTAAGATAATATGATTTAAAAGTTATAATAAATTTAAAAAATAATTTTATCTAAAACTAGAAATCGGGGGTATTTAAAACTATCTAGGAAGAATAATAAATCTATAATATTAACCTGTTAAAACTATGGAAATTTAATCCTTACTATTTAGAATTTCTTTATTCAAATATCTATTAATAAAATTAATTGGGTTGTGTGTGTTTTGAATTAAACAGTATATAGTAAAATGTTTATAGTTTTTATTTTTTCTGATTTATTTGAATCTAGAAATTTATTGCGCAGTGTGTAATTAATAACAATATTTCTGGATATAAGTACATGCACATTACTCTCCCAATGTGGTACTTTTATAATATTGAAATTAAAGTCTTCTCGTTTATCATAAAAATTAGTAACTATTTTATTATCTTTTAATTTAATTTCTATATCAAGAAAATTTGCTTCATAATTGTTACTATTTGTCTGTATTAAATTAAGATATTGTGGATCAAAAATTTATATTAGGTTTAAAGTTGTCTTGCTTGCCAAAAATGATTATATCATCTGTAAAACGAAAAAAAGTAATATTTAAGTTGTCTGTGAAACTATTTTCAAAATAATGTTAATATAATTTGGCAAGACAGTTTCTAGCTGGGCCACCTTGTGGTAGACCCTTAACCTGTTGATAAAAAATAATTACCATTATGATAAACATAATTCTCTTTTAGAACTAACCTAAGTAGAGAACCAAATCTATCATATATGACATTTTTAAACAAATTATCTTTATGTAATTTTACAAGTGTTTTTATCATATCATCAATATTAATTGAGTTAAAAAGATCTTCAAAATCTAAACTAAATACTGAAAATATCTTTTTATCTTTAATTTGTGCAATAAGTTCTGTACTATTTTTAAGAATGGCTGAAGTTTTTAGATTATTTATTGTATCTTGTAACATTTTATGTAGAATTTTGCCTGATTTGCTGATATATGTATTAAAACCATTAGTAACTGTTCTAAACTTTACTGGATCTTTATAAAATTTAGGAGTAAGAAATACAGGTGGAAATTTAAAATTATTATTAATTTGTACTTTTAATTGTTTATGACGATTATTTATTTCTCTATCAGAAAATGATGACCTAATAAGAGCTGTATTATTTATTTATATATATAAAATAATATATTTTTTATCCCAATTTCCTATTATATTATTATTTTGTACTTTTTTGTACTATTTTCTTTTATATCAATGTAAATTATCTCCGTGATATCTAACATATTTATCTTTGAAAAAAGAAGTTTGTATTATGAAATAATTGATGTTTCTTTTAGAAAAAAAAGATAAGAGCAAAGATTATTGATCCGTTTGATCAATTAGATATGCTGGTGAAAAAAATAGTTTAAGTTATTCTGCCTTTTTTCAAAAAACTTAAGGTATGAGACTACCCTAAAATTGTTAATTTTGCCAAAAATTGACAATTTTTTAGGACTTAATTTTTATAGGCCATCTTCTTAGCTTTATAAAAATACTAGATCTATTATTTTCCAATCCCTAGAACAAAAACTACAAACGTTTTAGTAAAAGTAGATGCGATTACTTTGAGCAAGATGTCATACTTTAAAACGCGTTTTACTCGAATTGTGTTTTTTTTTTTTTTTGAAAATGCTCGAAAGGGGCCAGAGATTGCTGAAAAGGTATTGAAAGTAATTAACTGAAATTTTTGTGTATGTTCTGTATAATAGTAGAAGTGTTTTATCATTCAGATTTATGAATACCCGTTTTATTACAAAATTTACTGTCCATTATGTTAATATAATCACTTTATTTTAAGCAATTTCCTATAATAACTAAGATAAAGTTCTCTAGTTTTTGTAAAAATTAAAATACCTCTTATCCTGAAGGTCATTTCAAAAATTAATAACATAGCAACACATCAGAATTCGAAAATTAAATTTTGTCCATAAACTTTTGGTACAAATTGGGCTGCGCTTAGGTAATTTTTTGTAAATTTTTACAGTTTTTTCTAATTTTGGTAATAATTTCTTTTTCTCTTCTTAATTTGAGCATATTTTTCTTAAAATGTACTAAAAAATCTAAAAGAAAAAAAATCACCATATCTCCGTTTTTAAAAAAAAAAATGTTGTCGCAAGTAGTCGGATACCTCAATGAAGTATTTATTTATAATACTTACTTTTTCAATGAGATGTAAACGTCCATGCAAGTCTCTAACTAAAGAATAAGTGAAAAGACTGCTTTGTGTGTGCAATTTATAAATACTTAGGGAACCTATTAAGAGAAGTGCGTATTTCAAAGTTTTGAAACACAAAATAATGAAAAGTAATGCACATGAACAAAATGTATTCTTCAGCAGATTTAAGAGCAAGTAGAACCTATAAATTACCAATAATAATGTGTTATTTCTTTTTTACTTTAATAGTTTTTAGAAAAATGAAATAACATGATAAGAAAGTGAAAGTTTGTGAAGTTTGCGCATAATAAAATTCATTTTTGCTGTGATACTCGCTGCGATTTCTTTTTTCTTTTCTTCGGAAATAATATTTTTATGCTGGATAAATTTTACTACATTGTATCTTGTTTATAAAATAAAATAAATTTCCGCTCGAGTTTTATTCTATCCAATAAAAACTTCCTTTCTTTCATTCAGCGAAAAATCCTGAACCCATTTTTTCAGTGCAAGAGCTGAGGTTACAAAAAAAGTAACCACAATATGGATTTTTGTCTCTGGGAAGATTTTCTGAAAGGGCCCCAACACACAGCAGTTTAAAGTATAAACGTTCCCTATTTGCTAACTTTATGTCATTCATTATTTTATAGCTTTTAGATTTACGACCCTATTTCTCGGGGGACTATTTGACCACTGCCTACGTATTGCGGAGGAGATATAGTACACTTGTAAGACGTCAATATTTACGACAGCAACTTTACGAAAACAAAATTTTATTTTTGACCTTACATTACGATCTAATAAAATGTAATAACTTTCACACATCACTTATTTTGATTGCCAATCCCTCCCCTAGATACCTTTTTTTTCAGTTTTTGAGTTCTTAGTTATTTTCAAATGTTGCATTTTTGCTCCGTCGCGAAATCCTAGAAAATGAATATAAAATGGGACTTTGACCTAAAAATATAACATTATTCCATTTTTGTGATAATAATTTGGAAAATGTACGATTATACTTATTTAAAAAACCTTTTAATAAAATATCTTATAAAATGCATTTAAAAGCTTTAACTTTTTGGCTAGCCTATTGATTTTAACAGAATTGCATGCATTTGAGCTGTAAAATCCTTGATCGCAATATATGGGAAAATGTTATACTTAAAAGAATAATTCGATCATTAATATCAGAAATAAATACTGGAATTTCAAAACATATGACACATTTAAATATACTAAAAGAAGAAGAATTTAAGTTACACATGCTGACAAAGTATCTCCATTTCGTTTAAATGATTCAAGTATCTTTAGGCTAAGGTTTGGAAGCTGGTATTGTGTTCATAAAGTTCAAATGAGCCTCAGGTGTAAAAGTGAAAAAAATTAATGATACTTTATTCACGTGGAGGGACATTATCATCCTCTTATCTCAAAAATGTGGTGCCATATTCTACTGCACAACTATACCGTACTGTGCCTCTTTAATGAATGGATTCTAAAAAAACTTAAGAACGAACTAAACAAAATCGTAATAACTACAGTCGATTCTTGATAATTCAAAGTTGAAGGGACCAATGAAAGACTTCGAATAATCAAGAAGGTAAGAAAAAACTCCCAAAATACTTGAAAATAAATTTTTTATAACACACTTAAATTTGAAACTAAGCTACAATTGCACAAATGTATAAAGTTATATTAAATTATTTTTAAAAAGTACATAATATATACAGTATAAGTATTATATAGAATTTAAAGTTCTGTATTAAAAGAACACATTTATGTATTAAAAACAAATATTAAAAGAATAGATACTATACATAATAAATTTTTTTGCAAAACTATCTGTTTTTTTTTTGGGAGGGGGGTTGTTTTATGGCATTCAATCTAGCTTTTTCAATAGATTTTTATAGAATAAATGGAGCTTGAAAAATTTCCGCTTCAATATGATTTTGAAGGAAAAAGTTGCGTAGTTTGTTTAGTGACAATTAAGCTTCTAGCAGAGTTATCGGAGTCAACTCCGATGGTTATCAAAGGGACTGCAATTACAGAGAAGACAAGCAGCAGCAATACAACACAAAATATATAAGGTCCAACCTGTTTGCTACAGGACTCTAGGACTCTACATGATAGGGAGTGTTTGAATTGTCGAGAGTTGTATAAGATCACTTCGAATTATCGCGTAATCTATTCCAGCCAGCCACAGATCTTACTTCGAAATATTGAGTATACCAAAACGTAGTGCTTTAGTTCGAAATATCAAGAGTTTTTCTGGGGACGAGCATATACTTTAAATTAGCGGGAATTTCGTATTATTGAAGGTTTGAATTATCAAGAGTCGACCAGTCGACTCTCGATAATTCGAAGTTTGAGTGACCAATGAAAAACTTAGAATTATCAAGAGTTTAAATTATCAAGAGGGTGGGAAAAAACTCCCAAAATACACAAAGAGAGTTTTTTTCTAACACATTTAAATTTGTGTGAAATTATGTAATAAAACAACACAATTGTACATATGTATAAAATTATTTAAAAATATTTTTAAAAAGTACATATTATACAGTATAAATATTATACAGCTGTATTAAAATAATGTTTTCAATACATTCATACTCAATCCTACGCATTGCTTCTTCACAATAGTGGACATTCTTTCTGAACACATGTGTAGCAAGGCCCCGTGTTAAACGAAAGATATGGACAGCTGATAACAGGTGTGGTTGGCCTATTGTCCACTTGAAAAAGAAAGCAATAAAAGTTACTTATCACCTGAGGAATAGGAAAACCCAACGAAGGGTAGCAGACAGATGGTCATCAAAGGGACTATGTTTCAGAGGAGACATGCCGAGACAATACAACGCAAAACTTGTAAGCTCCAACCTGTTTGCTACAGGACTGTACATCATGGAGAGTTTTCGAATTGTCGAGAATTTTATAAGATAACTTCGAATTAACGCATGTTGTAGTCTGGCCAGCCACAGATTTTACTTCAAAATATTGAGTGTACCAAAACGTATTGTTTTAGTTCGAAATATCAAGAGTTTTTCTAGGGACTGAGCATATACTTTGAATTATCGAGAGGTTCGTATTATCGAAGGTTGGAATTATCGAGAGTCAAATGAATATCCTTTTCAACATTTAAATCAGAAAAAATCTAACTAGAAAATAATTACATGGTCAAATGAGATATTAGCTTCTTTCAGAAATTTTGAAAGGGATTTAGGGAAAAGTTTGGAATTACTCATTAAGGCACATGTAAGAAATAGTGTTTTTTTTAAATCACAAATCATGAAAATAATTTGTCAAAAAATCAAAATCTATTTTTTTAAAACTAGAAATCACAGAGGAGTCTGCCAAAATATAGGTTGTATTTGTTTAATTCGAATAAAATGAGACGTGCGAGTTTTGAAGTAGGGTATTCGTAACTGAAAATCAGGTACAAAAACTTAATATTAGAATTTTAAGCAAATATTAAGTTATTAAACAGACAGAAAAAATTAATGTTTTAGTTTTATTCATTTAATATTATAATTCGCGTTTAAGACAGTTTTTTTTTTTTAAGTTCTTCCTTACGTGAGAAGTTACTTTTTGAGGCGACAGAAATTTTTCTTCGTGTGTCTTTTGAGGTTTTGTGTTCAGCATTAAAAAAATATTGTAGATATTTGATTTTCTGGCTTTGGGTAAATCAAGTAATTTTCATGCATTGTATTCATTTTGGAAACTATAGTGTAGTACTTTATGGTATTATACATTTTTATTTGGTGCAAGGCTTATAACGTAATATTTCCTTAAAAATTTAATCTTGATCTATTATTTTTCCTTCCTTTCTATTTTTCTATATATAGGGGAGATTTTTGGGTATTATGGCTATGGTTAACAGTACTATCTTAGTTCCTAACGTTAAGAGTTTGCTGTTATACTACTCTGGCTATCTTATGGCTGACCTATACAGATTGTTATATTTTTATGAAGTACTCTGCATTATTAGATTTAAAGAAAAATAGTACATGATTATTGATTACATATATTACATATAATTGATTCTCTTCTACATGTATATTACACTACATAATATAGCAAATAATTTGCAATCTTCATTTAGCTGAGAAAGCAAAAAAAAAAAAAAAAAGGTTAACAGTTCTTGTATTATAACAATGATGGATTAAAAATTTGATTTTATTCTTAAAATGGAGAATTCATCTTGGAATCTCAAATTTTATTTATTATATATGGACACTTTATTTGATTTTGTACCATAGTTCAGATACTTATATATATATATATATATATATATATATATATATAGTTTAATTTTTTTAGGTATTAAAAGAGAAATATTTTTAAATTTTAAATTTTTAAAAGAAAAGTTTTTTTAAATTTTAAATTTTTAAATTTTAAATTTTTGTGAATTTGGATATTTTCAGATTAGTTTACCAAGTTGCAATAGGGGGAAGGCTGGCGCCATCAAACTAGTTTAACCCCACTTATCGGTCCTAAGTCCGAGGTTGCACTTGGATATTTTATAATTTTTATCTTATACAATTTTAATTTCGCTTGAAAACGTTGATATTCATTATTTTTATTCGCCATTGAAATTTTGAAATATGATGTTGTACTCTAGGTTTATTATGATTTGAATATTTGCTTGGTTATATTAGTGTGAGGTATTTTGGATATATTTAAATATATATATATGTGTGTGTGTGTGTGTGTGTGTGTTTATCTATCTTTATATAGTATACGATATATTTATTATATTTATTCTATAAGGATGTTTTAGTTTATATGTTGAACACTTAGCATGCTATCGAACTTCCACAATAATTATTTCCTTTTCTACATACAATCTTTACATAGCAGTCAAAAAGTATCTGAACAGCGATACAAAGTGAAGTTGAAGTTTCCTTCATAGAAAAAGTATATAATTTACTCAAAGGAAGATTATCAATAAGTTTTTAGTTCTTTTGAAGAAATATCTGTAGTATTTCACAAGTAATTTATCAAAGAAATTCCAATCTATCACTTCCGTTTCATTATCTGTCATATAAATGTGACCTTTGATGAATTTTTGGAAAACACCCATTCCTTTGTAACTATTTTATGAATAATATCTTCTTGGCCGAAAGACAATTGCAGGGAGAAAGCTAAATAAAAACTAACTCTAATTATCTTAGATCGAATTAATCTTCATTTACGTCAAGCTGATGATGATAAAGTTAAATCTAGACTTTAAAAAATGTATCGAAAATTAATGAAATTTCACTGGCAAAAAAATGAAATTCTTTATAATGCATGAGTATTTTGGTGTAATATTTAAAGTATATTTGGGTCATAAAAGACCTCTGCTAAAGTATTATTTAAGATGAAAACTAACCTTACGTTTTTATGAAAAACTATTAAATTTCATTATTGTAAAAAATTATTTTGATACAAAAATATATTAAGTTTGTACTTAACAACATTATTAGCTACAATGAATCAAAATTATTTAAAAAGTACGTCTTTTATAAAGTAGTGGAATGCATTTCACAAAACTTACGTGATAAAGGAAATATTATGTAGAAAAATATTCCTAACTTATAATACCAGATAAAAAATATGTGTGAAATAGTTTTATAAATAACTGTTCACACAATTAGGGTTTTCGTATCAAAAGATAATTTAGAGTAATTTTTATAATTTTGTTTTCAAAATTTGTAAAAAGTCCACATTTGAAGGCAGCATTTTTATTGAAAATTAGTAAAATTGTAATTTACTCTCATTTTTATCAAATTTAAAAAGAAAAAAAAATTCCAGAAGTTTGTTTTTTGATTAAAATATAACTTGAAAAGAGAGATTTGGAAATCGTTTCAATATATAATTATTGGGGCAATTTAAAAATGTTATTTGTTAACTCTTTATTATTTTTGAGATTAAATACATAGTTTCATTTTGCCAGCTCCATTTTGATGTAAAAACACGATAAAAGGTCTGTGCTTAAGATAATTATACATATAGCTGTGCAAAGGTGGTGAAGAGTTTAATTCTTTTCAATTAAAGGTTGAATTGTCGAATCAGCCACTTATCTCGCCAAGTGTTTTCTCGCCAATCAATAAAAGGGCCAAATTTGGTAGCCCTTTTGATTTTTGCATCAGTGAGGGAGAATTCAGATCATGTTGTAGTAGGTTTGCTACTCCAAAACACAACACGCAAAAACGCGCCAAATCAGCGGTTTTTCATGATTTGGCGAACCAGTGGCCGATTCGACAATTTCATCCAATTAAAATCATATCTTTACTATGAAAAGTTATTAATTTGCAACTAAAAATGTTGAACATAGTTTTGCGGTGGTGTCCACTAAAGGACCGCTTTTTTTTTCTTTGACTTAGTCAGTCGAGCAAATGGATCGTGAAGCGATCCCCAGTTCCGTGTCATGATATTACATTTCTGTGGACATGAGACACCTCTGGAAGTTTTCCACTTTTAAAAAGAGCCCTTCTAATTGGTTGTTCATTCAGCAGTGAGCGTAGCAAGCAGGAATACACAGCGATGCGATAAAAAAAATCAACCTGGAGATCAGCATAGAATGTGTGTGTATGACAGTGAAAGATGGTGAGTTTTTGGCTGCCCTGACTTAATTTACTGAAAATATATAACCTAAAATGAGTGGCCAATTGCCTGTATGGGAGCAGCATTAAAATTTAAAAGAATGCCAATGAAAAAGTAAAAAGAAATAAGAGAAAATTCACTGAAACACGCCAGTAGGTAAGAAAAGCCGGTTCTGCGGTAAAGGCGCAGGCACAGGCACAGGCGCAGAGTTGAGTTGTTTTCCTCCTGTGGAGGCGCAGGCGTGGAGTTGTTTCCCTTCTGTGGATGCTGCGTGGAGTTGAGTTGTTTCCCTCCTGCTATGGTTTTGGTTTTCGAGTTGATGGGGAGTTGAGTTGTTTTCACCTGCTGTTGAGTTGTTTCCCTCCTGCTGCTAAGTTGAGTTGCTTTTTTAAATGTGTAAAAAAAGTTTATTGAAATGTTTAAAGTGCTCATGGCGCCACCTATTGGTTAAACTATACACTAATTATTAGATTTTAAAATGATTGAAAAAATAACGCTCAAATAAAAAAAGAATAATAAATCCAGATTCAAACTCACAGCCCCAGAACAAAATATCTCCATAGGACAATAGTTTTTCAGTTACGCTAACCATTGTCCTATGAAGGCATGCAGACCTGAAGAAAACTTAGGTTTATAATCTCATGAATTTAATTTTGCAGGCGAAGCAGATGGCGACATTTTCTTAATTAAAATGAAATAAAAAAAAAATACTTCACTTATATTATTTTAATAATTTGTAAATTTTAATGCGGTATAATGATTACACATACACAGTAAAAATGTGACGTAGAATACTCGTAATCAGCGTGTGAACGGTTTACGATTGAACTTGTCTTAGCTTGTCTGATCTTGATTCTACAAGACGGCGACTGAATTCTACGTCAGAAATTATCTCAATGCTTAGAGCGGATGGATACATTGTTGGCTTTAAAAAAAGTTTATTTTTATAAATCTGAAGCAAAAAGAATAATTTTTTTTTTATAAATATGGTTATATTGTTAATTTTATTCATACTGCTTTCTAGTTTAATTTATGTTGAAATAGTTTCATTTTAAAAAAATAATATCAGTATACATCTTTCAAACAAATTATCTTAGTATGTTAAGCATAAGTGATATTTTAAATATATTTTGTATAAAAGAAAGGAAAAATTTATGTTTATGTGCTTAAAGCAAACTCTTTGCCTTTTCCAAAGAGTATAAATTGTATAACTATTCATTGCAATAACCATTTAGTTAAAATATTTTTTAATTGAATAGAAATAAAAAAAAAATATTTATTATACATTGTTTTAATAACAAATTGTAAATTTTAATTCGGTATAATGATTACACATACACAGCAAAGATACAAAGTAAATTGTTTATTCAGAAATCAACATCTTGTATTGCGTTTTACATTACAATTGTATATATATATATATATATACATTACAGGAGAACAACAAATTATAAAATTGATTTCAGTATAAGGATTACACAAAAAGATACAAAGTAAGTTGTTTATTTACAAAAGCAGCATTCCATTTCACATTACAAAAATCACATTATTGTGTCATCATTGGATTTTATGTCTTACTGCTCATCGAATAGGTCTAAATTCATCAATGACCAATGTCCATGGGCAAGCGTAGTAATGCCATCATCATTATAAACCTTTGTCATCTTTATAGGACAGAGCAAGTTTGTTTTGCTTTATGGAGTGTATTGAATGAAATTTGGATCTAATTAAGTTCATGTCAACATATTTTAATTTTTGATTAAAAAGACAGGCTTTGTAGTCCTCAAATGTTATTTTATTTTTTATAGTTTGTTTTTTAATTCCTTTTAACCGCTTTTCAATCTTATGGTTTGTTTTGTAGGCATACATTTTCGATTTTAATCCTACATATTCTGTCATAATATTTCCCTTGTTTTCATCCTTCATTTTCCCGATGACTTTTTTGTTCACTAGAGGTAAATTGTAAATGTTGTTTTTATCATAATCTGAAGTATCATATAAGTTAATATCATTTTCATGTCACTGTAAAAATCATCAGTTTTTATTTCATAGATAAAGAATCGGTGTCTGTATACATGAGCCTTACTTTCGAGTCGTAACGATGCTTCATGTACTCATAGTGAAAAGAATACATTAGAACTTTTGATAAGTCTAAAATTACCATTCCTACCTGTATTGGTTTATAAATTTGATTTGGGTTTTTTTTAGATGGACGGCCATTAAGTTTTCAGAAAATATTGTGCGTCGATTAAAATTTGATTTCGCTATTAACTTTCGAGCCTGCTCTTCTGTTGAGCATAAACGTATATCTACTCTTCTTCTTACATTTTCCATCGTTTTCCCGAATATGCTGTTATTCATTAGTTTGTAATAATCCTTCTGAAAGTCATTTACAGCTTTAGTTCTTAATTTAGTATTATAATCTATGTAATTTTAAGCCAAGGAGATTGAAAAAATTTTAAAACTCGATGAGTTTTTTTCAAGACTAACCCTAATTTTAAATATAGCTTTAAATTAGAATAATGGAGAACATATTTTGTTTTGGATTCCAAAGTAGTTAAAAGTCTAGGTTCTTTACAATTAGGTGGGGGCTTATTTTCAGGGGCAAGGGGAAAGTCTGAATGTTTGTCATGCAAATCGGATGGATATTCAAGATCTACTTCCAAGATGTAACCTACATCGGATTCATCTGATAAATTTAAATATCCTGTTCGGTTAAATTTTTATCACTCCAAACAAAATCTTTTAAGGGTAGATATTTACTCATTGCATAACCGTACAAATTATTTGCGTCAAGGTACATTAAATATTTTATCTCATCATCTGGGTTAAAATTAGACATATATTTGTTGTTAGCTATAGCATAACGATTGCAGCACTGACTTATACCTCCTCTTACACCCTTTTCTATAAAAAGAAGCATGTCGTAATCAGTGAACAGTTCGATAGCTACTTTAGTATGTAATAACATAGCATCCCATGATAAAGCTGGGGTGGTAAAATACCAACAGGGGTCAAGTTTATAAGTTTGCATGCATATTTTCCGAAAGTTTTCAAAGAGATCTGTTAACAATAGGACATCTGTTTTTACATATAGATCACAGTATTCACCAAGATTATTTAAATGAAATTCATTAAATACTTTACATGCATGATTATAATCCTCTACACTTATAGGCTCCTCATTTAGTTTATTGTAAAATTTGCTAATAGGTGGTAAACAAGAATCTTTACACTTTTCAAAACTATCAAAATAATCATACGGAAAAACTCCTTTTCTTAAAAGTAAATCTATTTTTTCTGAATCAAAATAATGTTTCATATATTTAAATTCATCTTTTTTTAGTGTTTTTATCAAATTTTCCAAACTAGAAGACATGAATTTGAAAGAATCTAAAAACCTTAACTGAAAATCATTTGAAATATTTTTACTGAAGGAAATATATTTTTTCTTCGGTGTTCGGAATTAAATTAATTTGTTTTTTATCGTATCCTAACTCCTTAATAAAAATATGGGCGTCATACCCAGAAAGATTATGGAAGAAAACAGGCAAAAATTTAGGGGTTTTCATTGCTAAATTACAACTATTACAACAAGGGCCATTAAAATTTTTGAGTCACATGGTTATGATCCCTAACCTTGATATTGTTTTCGCGAAAGGTTTGATCACAAACATAACAATTTTTAGCATTATCATACAATTGCTTTCTGATTCAGTAAGAGGTAATAATGGTTTTAGTTTTTTATAAATATTATCCATTTCTATTGCATCTTTTTCTAACTTTTCAATAAAAATTTTTGGGGCATCAATTCCTCTATATACTACTGGATCTTTATAATACCCCCCTTGATAACTGATAAAATAACAAAAACCTATCGGACATGTTTTTCATAAATATTAGTAAATGAAAAGTTTGGATTAGGACCACAAGTATCAGTTTTCCTAGTTACACACTCGAAATCCGCATATACAACAAAGGGTATTTTTAAACAATGTTGAAAATTTTTAAATTTTAAAA
>BMAO01026525.1:0-88255 GCA_019973975.1 Trichonephila clavata
TTCACATTTTTTGGATATTTGGCAGGGGAGACGTCATGAACAGGGAAAAAATTTCTAACTCCTATTCCAACCAAACTTAATTTTCTTATGTAAAATCCGACTCTGATCACGAATACCTGTAGCCCTTTTCAAAATTTCAATTAGATCAAAAGTTATTGCAATAAAAAATGTTCACAATTTTTGGATATTTGGCAGGGGAGACGTCATGAACACGGAAAATATTTCTAACTCCTATTCAAACCAAACTCAATTTTCTTATTTAAAAATCCGACGCTGATCACGAAAACATGTAGCGCTTTTCAAAACTCCAATTGGATCAAAAGATATTGCAATAAAAAATTTTCACATTTTTTTGATATTTGGCAGGGGAGTCGTCATGAACAGGGAAACAATTTCTAACTCCTATTCCAACCAAACTCAATTTTCTTATGTAAAATCCGACGCTGATCACGAATACATGTAGCACTTTTCAAAATTTCATTTAGATCAAAAGTTATTGCAATAAAAAAATTTCACATTTTTTGGATATTTGGCAGGGGAGACGTCATGAACAGGGAAAAATTTCTAACTCCTATTCCAACCAAACTCAATTTTCTTATGTAAAATCCGACTCAGATCACGAAAACATGTAGCGCTTTTCAAAATTTCAATTAGATCAAAAGTTATTGCAATAAAAAAATTTCACATTTTTTGGATATTCGGCAGGGGAGACGTCATGAACAGGGAAAAATTTCTAACTCCTATTCCAACCAAACTCAATTTTCTTATTAAAATCCGACGCTGATCACGAATACATGTAGCGCTTTTCAAAATTCAATTAGATCAAAAGTTATTGCAATAAAAAATTTTCACATTTTTTTGGATATTTGGCAGTGGAGACGTCATGAACAGGGAAAAAATTTCTAACTCCTATTCCAACCATACTTAATTTTCTTATGTAAAATCCGACGCTGATCACGAATACATGTAGCGCTTTTCAAAATTTCAATTAGATCAAAAGTTATTGCAATAAAAAATTTTCACATTTTTTGGATATTTGGCAGGGGAGACGTCATGAACAGGGAAACAATTTCTAACTCCTATTCAACCAAACTCAATTTTCTTATGTAAAATCCGACGCTGATCACGAATACATGTAGCGCTTTTCAAAATTTCAATTAGATCAAAAGTTATTGCAATAAAAAAATTTCACATTTTTTGGATATTTGGCAGGGAGACGTCATGAACAGGGAAAAAATTTCTAACTCCTATTCCAACCAAACTCAATTTTCTTATGTAAAATCCGACGCTGATCACGAATACATGTAGCACTTTTCAAAATTTCAATTAGATCAAAAGTTATTGCAATAAAAAAATTTCACATTTTTGGATATTTGGCAGGGAGACGTCATGAACAGGGAAAAATTTCCAACTCCTATTCCAACCAAACTCAATTTTCTTATGTAAAGTCCGACGCTGGTCACGAATACATGTTGCGCTTTTCAAAATTTCAATTAGATCAAAAGTTATTGCAATAAAAAATTTCACATTTTTTGGATATTTGGCAGGGGAGACGTCATGAACAGGGAAAAAATTTCTAACTCCTATTCCAACCATACTTAATTTTCTTATGTAAAATCCGACGCTGATCACGAATACATGTAGCGCTTTTCAAAATTTCAATTAGATCAAAAGTTATTGCAATAAAAAATTTCACATTTTTTGGATATTTGGCAGGGGAGACGTCATGAACAGGGAAAAATTTCTAACTCCTATTCCAACCAAACTCAATTTTCTTATGTAAAATCCGACGCTGATCACGAATACATGTAGCGCTTTTCAAAATTTCAATTAGATCAAAAGTTATTGCAAATAAAAAAATTTCACATTTTTTGGATATTTGGCATGGGAGACGTCATGAACAGGGAAAAAATTTCTAACTCCTATTCCAACCAAACTCAATTTTCTTATGTAAAATCCGACGCTGATCACGAATACATGTAGCGCTTTTCAAAATTTCAATTAGATCAAAAGTTATTGCAATAAAAATTTCACATTTTTTGGATATTTGGCAGGGGAGACGTCATGAACAGGGAAAAATTTCTAACTCCTATTCAACCAAACTCAATTTTCTTATTTAAAATCCGACGCTGATCACGAATACATGTAGCGCTTTTCAAAATTTCAATTAGATCAAAAGTTATTGCAATAAAAAATTTTCACATTTTTTGGATATTTGGCAGGGGAGCGTCATGAACAGGGAAACAATTTCTAACTCCTATTCCAACCAAACTCAATTTTCTTATGTAAAATCCGACGCTGATCACGAATACATGTAGCGCTTTTCAAAATTTCAATTAGATCAAAAGTTATTGCAATAAAAAAATTTCACATTTTTTGGATATTTGGCAGGGGAGACGTCATGAACAGGGAAAAAATTTCTAACTCCTATTCCAACCAAACTCAATTTTCTTATGTAAAATCCGACGCTGATCACGAATACATGTAGCGCTTTTCAAAATTTCAATTAGATCAAAAGTTATTGCAATAAAAAATTTCACATTTTTTGGATATTTGGCAGGGGAGACGTCATGAACAGGGAAAAATTTCTAACTCCTATTCCAACCAAACTCAATTTTCTTATGTAAAATCCGACGCTGATCACGAATACATGTAGCGCTTTTCAAAATTTCAATTAGATCAAAAGTTATTGCAATAAAAATTTTCACATTTTTTGGATATTTGGCAGGGAGACGTCATGAACAGGGAAAAAATTTCTAACTCCTATTCCAACCATACTTAATTTTCTTATGTAAAATCCGACGCTGATCACGAATACATGTAGCGCTTTTCAAAATTTCAATTAGATCAAAAGTTATTGCAATAAAAAATTTTCACATTTTTTGGATATTTGGCAGGGGAGACGTCATGAACAGGGAAAAATTTCTAACTCCTATTCCAACCAAACTCAATTTTCTTATGTAAAATCCGACGCTGATCACGAATACATGTAGCGCTTTTCAAAATTTCAATTAGATCAAAAGTTATTGCAATAAAAAAATTTCACATTTTTTGGATATTTGGCAGGGAGACGTCATGAACAGGGAAAAAATTTCTAACTCCTATTCCAACCAAACTCAATTTTCTTATGTAAAATCCGACTCTGATCACGAATACATGTAGCACTTTTCAAAATTTCAATTAGATCAAAAGTTATTGCAATAAAAAAATTTCACATTTTTTGGATATTTGGCAGGGGAGACGTCATGAACAGGGAAAAAATTTCTAACTCCTATTCCAACCAAACTCTATTTTCTTATGTAAATCCGACGCTGATCACGAATACATGTAGCGCTTTTCAAAATTTCAATTAGATCAAAAGTTATTGCAATAAAAAATTTCACATTTTTTGGATATTTGGCAGGGGAGACGTCATGAACAGGGAAAAATTTCTAACTCCTATTCCAACCATACTTAATTTTCTTATGTAAAATCCGACGCTGATCACGAATACATGTAGCGCTTTTCAAAATTTCAATTAGATCAAAAGTTATTGCAATAAAAAAATTTCACATTTTTTGGATATTTGGCAGGGGAGACGTCATGAACAGGGAAAACATTTCTAACTCCTATTCAACCAAACTCAATTTTCTTATTTAAAATCCGACGCTGATCACGAATACATGTAGCGCTTTTCAAAATTTCAATTAGATCAAAAGTTATTGCAATAAAAAAATTTCACATTTTTTGGATATTTGGCAGGGAGACGTCATGAACAGGGAAAAAATTTCTAACTCCTATTCCAACCAAACTTAATTTTCTTATGTAAAATCCGACGCTGATCACGAATACATGTAGCGCTTTTCAAAATTTCAATTAGATCAAAAGTTATTGCAATAAAAAATTTCACATTTTTTGGATATTTGGCAGGGGAGACGTCATGAACAGGGAAAAAATTTCTAACTCCTATTCAAACCAAACTCAATTTTCTTATGTAAAATCCGACGCTGATCACGAATACATGTAGCGCTTTTCAAAACTTCAATTAGATCAAAAGTTATTGCAATAAAAAATTTTCACATTTTTTGGATATTTGGCAGGGGAGACGTCATGAACAGGGAAACAATTTCTAACTCCTATTCCAACCAAACTCAATTTTCTTATGTAAAATCCGACGCTGATCACGAATACATGTAGCGCTTTTCAAAATTTCAATTAGATCAAAAGTTATTGCAATAAAAAAATTTCACATTTTTTGGATATTTGGCAGGGGAGACGTCATGAACAGGGAAAAAATTTCTAACTCCTATTCCAACCAAACTCAATTTTCTTATGTAAAATCCGACTCTGATCACGAATACATGTAGCGCTTTTCAAAATTTCAATTAGATCAAAAGTTATTGCAATAAAAAATTTCACATTTTTTGGATATTTGGCAGGGGAGACGTCATGAACAGGGAAAAAATTTCTAACTCCTATTCAACCAAACTCAATTTTCTTATGTAAAATCCGACGCTGATCACGAATACATGTAGCGCTTTTCAAAATTCAATTGATCAAAAGTTATTGCAATAAAATATTTTCACATTTTTTGGATATTTGGCAGTGGAGACGTCATGAACAGGGAAAAATTTCTAACCCTATTCCAACCATACTTAATTTTCTTATGTAAAATCCGACGCTGATCACGAATACATGTAGCGCTTTTCAAAATTTCAATTAGATCAAAAGTTATTGCAATAAAAAATTTCACATTTTTTGGATATTTGGCAGGGGAGACGTCATGAACAGGGAAAAAATTTCTAACTCCTATTCAACCAAACTCAATTTTTTTATGTAAAATCCGACGCTGATCACGAATACATGTAGCGCTTTTCAAAATTTCAATTAGATCAAAAGTTATTGCAATAAAAAAAATTTCACATTTTTTGGATATTTGGCAGGGGAGACGTCATGAACAGGGAAAAAATTTCTAACTCCTATTCCAACCAAACTCAATTTTCTTATGTAAAATCCGACGCTGATCACGAATACATGTAGCGCTTTTCAAAATTTCAATTAGATCAAAAGTTATTGCAATAAAAATTTTCACCTTTTTTGGATATTTGGCAGGGAGACGCCATGAACAGGGAAAAATTTCTAACTCCTATTCCAACCATACTTAATTTTCTTATGTAAAATCCGACGCTGATCACGAATACATGTAGCTCTTTTCAAAATTTCAATTAGATCAAAAGTTATTGCAATAAAATATTTTCACATTTTTTGGATATTTGGCAGTGGAGACGTCATGAACAGGGAAAAAATTTCTAACTCCTATTCCAACCATACTTAATTTTCTTATGTAAAATCCGACGCTGATCACGAATACATGTAGCGCTTTTCAAAATTTCAATTACATCAAAAGTTATTGCAATAAAAAAAATTTCACATTTTTTGGATATTTGGCAGGGGAGACGTCATGAACAGGGAAAAAATTTCTAACTCCTATTCCAACCAAACTCAATTTTCTTATGTAAAATCCGACGCTGATCAGGAGGGTCTGTAACCGTAGATCCCTTTGTGTGCGCCACTGAGACTGGGTGGATCACAACTCCTTGAAAAAATTAGAAGTAGCCCGCACCGTGGAAAAGTCTGCCCATCCCTGATTTACAGGCTCATGCATAAATTTAAAAGTTTATATGACTGGTAAAATAATTATTCACTTTTACGTAGTTCTCAATTCATTTTTTAAAAATTTTTTGTAATTGGGAATCGATAAAAATCATTTTGCACTATTCTTTTTTTTATTTTTTTACAAAAGCGTGCTTAGAATTTGGGGTACGACTTAGAGTCGGTGGCGGCTTACATTCGAATAAATACAGTACAACAAAAACGAGAGAAAACTACTTAGGTAAACATTTTGGCACACATTCACCTTATCCATACTTGACGATTTTCTATCGGCTCCTTTTGGCTCTCTTCACTTAGAATAGAAGCTTTTTTTCTAGATAGGATGATACTCTATTATCATTATCATACTTTGATTTTGTTGCCGTATAGAAAATCAAATTTTACTATGCAATGCTCTTTTCAGTTAGAGAATCATTCCAATTTTTTTTTCTGTGTAAAATATTTTTCGCATTTTACTCCTCCTATATATTAGATTACTTAACTCATTTGCATAAAAGTTCAAATAATTTTTGAACGTTTCGAAATTGTAAGGATGTTTAACTCTCATGGAGTAGGAACGTTTCAGCCCGTTTCTACTACTAAAATTAATCTTCAGTATCTGTACATGAAATTTCTTAACGAGCAAATTAATTGATGACTTTAATAATGATGATAGTAAAACAAAAATGTCGAAGTTGTTTTTTTTGTAAAATAGAAAGATAATTGAACTTAACAAGGAAACTTTATTTTAACCATATCCTCAATTATATACACGACGAAAGCAAATGACTTTGGTTCAAAACAAAATCAAAGGAAGTTCAATTATTACGCCGCTGTTTAAATTATTCAAAATGAAAAACAGTTTGCATTGAAAAACGAGCTTGTCTATTAAGGTATCCGAACACGTTCGGAGTACTTTTTAACAAAATAGCATACTTAAACATTATAAATGCTCTTTTAAGACTCAATACTAATAAATATTACTATTTAACTATAAAAATTTAAAATAAATTACGTGAATTTTACAAAAATCACAATTATAAATGAAATTTTAGCAATATTTTTGAAAAACTTCAAAGCAGTTAGAGAAAAAAGTAATAAACATATATTAGTAAAAGTATTACGGAAACAACTAGATGCATTTGTCTAGAAAATGTACTAAAATTTTAATTTTTATTAAAATTTGAAAATTTTAGAGCTGATATATAAAGAAATATTATAAGAAATATTACATTTTTTATGAGACCATTATTTAAATAACAAGCCATAACTCAAAAAGTATTCATACAATAAGAAATATTTTAGTACATTCTCTAGAAGTAACGTAAATATCAGGTTTAAAATTTTTTATAGAAATACATTCGTAATATTTTGAGTTATCAGACTCACCATGATAGATTTTGAGCAATTTAAATGCCCACTTCTGGTAGATCAAAAACCCACTTCTAGTTTTTCTAACTTTATAAAATTGATTGTAACTTGGCCTCTAGGTAGTGTAGAAACAAAATAAAGTATGTTTCGTAAAGTCAAAAGAACGCTGTATTCAATAAAATAAAAAACAAAAATATCTGCCTTGACTGAATTGGGTCATTTTCAACGTGTTCGGATACTTTAAATTAATTTTGGAAATTTTCTTAAAATGTATGGGAAATTCTTATATATTATTGTTGAAATCTATTCTATTAAGCAGGTCTTTTTGAATCGGTGTAAAAGGTAAATACTAAGATATTAATTAGTTATTAAATAAATAGAATATTTATCGAGAAAATATAAATGTTTATCTTTGCATTTTTCAAACACAATAAAAATGCCACTAGGAGGATTGACACTATTAGATTTCTTTTCTTTTCTTTTTTTTTCTTTAAGGGGACTGGCAACTGTATAATATATACCATGGTAAAAATTTACTAAGAAATTAGGTACTTATAATTAAGACTTAGACAATTAAGTATTGATATAATCTCTCAGTTAGTTATACCAAAAATGATATAACTGACGCCAAACGGAATATTCCTGCTGGTAACCTTTTACCATCACATTTTCAAAACGAGTCACCGTATTTTCTTATCAGAAATGTCTTTTTCATAATGCATAAAACATGGGCGAAAAACCAATGAAAACTAATATTTCATAATTTTTTTTATGTGTATATTGTGTGTTGCCGGGGGTCAATAACGCCAACTTGGCGAGATTTGCTCCGGCGAAACGGAAAAGTACCAGAATATAATATGCCATATTGGTATCAAACTCTTTACCTTATAATCTGAAATTCCAAGGCATGTTGTCTTTTTAAATGACTAATTAAAATAAACGTACATGAGAACGAATACGACTTATGACTACCAATAGATCTTAGAAAGAAAAGTATACAATAAGAGTTTTCAATTGGTATTAGAAGTAAGAATCATTCATGAAATTTCCAGTATTATGTATGAAGTTTCAGGTTTTCAGAGGTAAAAGAAAAATTCTAATGAAGTATGAGGTCAAATAGGGCCTTATTTTCTAATTGGGAAAAGGGTAGTATATGATTTAGTTTTCAGGTGTAATAAGATTATAATTATCCAAAAATTACAAAACATAATTTTGTTACTTCAACCACAGGTATTGAAAAAATTACAACACAGTTTTAGCTCAAACATTTGAAATCTTAAATAAAATGTTTACAGTTTATAATGTTCAAGCAAAATACTAATTCAATTTCATTATGATATTAGTTTAAAATAAGTCTGGTTTGAAGAAAAAATGAAAATTTAGTTGCTTCTTTATTATGTAACTAATAGAACTTTTCGCTATGATCTAAATGTCATTAATTTACCATAAAAATTGCTATGTAGTAGCACATAATTCTCTAAAGTAAATGCATTCAGAGCAAGATTTTAAAGAAGTATTTAAGGTAACTGGGACGTTTGCGACAAGAGGAAAAATGAACTTTTTTAACACCCTTTTGTAAGCTTCACTTGTATGTAACGGAATCTTTGAACTCAATTTTTACCCACTTTAAAAAGCCAGATAAATTCAAAATTTTGCTCATTTGTCCAGGACCGATGACAATACAATAATTTAATGATTTTGTTCCATTGTCCTGATCAGGATTAACGATTTCCCATTTTCAGATGCCATCTTGCATCTGGCGACTAATTTCAGATCCCATTCCCAGATTTGGTGACTAATTCCAGATTTGGCTATTAAAAGATTAAGTTACAACTTAGTTCGATTAACTATAAAAAGGTGCTTTTTAGTTTTTTAAAACTATAATTTATTTATTCTAATTCCAGTTCCTCCATCCTTCTTAATTGTATCACTTCTTCATAAAAACGTAGTACCTTCAGTATACCTAAAGTTTCTAAAGCATTATAATTTACACCAAATTTAAATGGTTTCCACTTATTTAAATCAACAGCATCGGAACTAAAATTTGTACGTTGAAATATCTATTTATTTCTGTACTTGCTAATGTAAAAAAAATTCATTTTAAATTACAAATAAATTTGTATGAGCAAAAAATATTCAATAACAACTTTTTAATTTTTGAGGCATGTTCTTACCTTTAGGTACAATTTGCATAAAATCCACTGCATATACAGCTCTAAAATTTTACAGAGTTTTCGAAAACATAGGAAAATCCATAAAATAAACAAAATGAAATTTTAAAAAATAAATTTATTAAATTTCTCAAAAATTTTAAATTTAGTGATTTTTAAATTTCCTTTAAATGTGTTATGTAGAAACTGTGCTATACCTAAAATTTGTAAATGTTTATTTGAAAAAAAAAATTATTCACTTTGTTGAAAATTTGTAGATCTTATAATATGCAAAATATCAGCACTATAGTTAAAGCAGATTTTGAGAAAAGTGTACCGGAATCACCAAAAAAAAAATGCATTTTGAGAAAATTACAAATAAAGATATTTTTACCTATGATTTATAAAATAATATTTTTTTAATACAATATAAAGTCATACCGTAATTAATTGGATTATTTTGCATCATTTCTCAGCTTTAATATTGTAAGTTTAAAATTCTAGATTATATAGAAATCTTTTTAATGACTCTTTCCCTACTTCATGAACACGTGTTATTAACAATTCACACTTTCTTAAATTTAAGATACGAAAATTTTATATCTATAAGTTTTAGTATTTTTACTTCACTTTGAACATCATCATTACAGGATATTACAGAATTCTTTACACATAGTTTTATTGCTATAAAATACACAAGGAAAATGTCTTTGATGAATTTAAAAAAGTTAATTTAATGTCTAATTAATAAATGGAACTCTGTTTTTAAAAATTATTTCAAAAGAATCTCTGTTTTTATACTCATACATATTATGAATACTTATTTTTTTAAAAGTAAAACCAACAGTTATAAACATATAGATTTATTCGCGAGCATTCAAATGTTAACAATAAGCAGTTAGGAAAAACGAAATGCCTATTTTATAAGCTGTGTATTTAATTTAGAATAATCCTCAATGTTCACTTTGTTCTATATCTACTTGATTTATAAGTTAAGAACTAACTGAGTACTTATAAATGCAAAGCTAGACATAATTAATATTTCAAAAAACAAAATTTTATTTTAAAATTTTGTAACTAATCCTTTAAATTTTCCATAATTTTTGCACAAACAATGCAGAACTTTCAATAAATTTGAGCATTTAATACAGTACAATTAAATTTTTTGTATAGAAAAATTAGTTTTTTATAATATATGTATATACAAAACGGGTTTTGAAGAAAGTGTACCTGAATCATAGTTACATCCCATTTCCTTGCAATTTTAAAATTCAATTTTCTAGCGTTCTATTTATTGAATCCTCATAAATAATGCATCTATGGATGCAGCAAAGTGCTCTGTATTTTTTTAAAAATAAAGTTAAAAATATTCAAAATTTGAAGCATTTTTACGTTTTAGTCACCTTAATATAAGTTTCTAAAAATATCTCATTTAATATTTCAAAAGTTGCACAATTTACCATGTTCTATATCAAATTTCTCATTGAATTCTTTGCTTATCAGTCTATTACTTCGATTCAAAATGTTTTTTTATTCTTTAATATATTATATTGTAAGTTGATCATACAAAAATATATTTTTTATTTTAAGTCCGAACTCTTACTTTAGAAATTGGTTGCAAATAGTTGAATTGTTTTGATTTAATTTTATTTAAAACTTTTTTACAAATAACTTAGTATGTTCTGTAAATGAGCAGTTTTCCTTTGAAATTTACTTCTTATTTAAGTATCTTTTTCGAAACAAAAAAAGTTATCGTGATGCTGTAATAAATTTATTTATGCATAATATAAAATCAGTAAAAATGGCTCGTAAAAAGTTGATTTTAACTGAAGATGAGCTCCAAAAACGATTTACCTAGAGGGTTCCCCTTTCTTCCATCGCTTTCTCGAAAAATCCGCCTACGTTACACATCGTGAGGCTACAAATTTCTAATGCAATTTCCAGAAGCATCCATATGGTTGCAAAAATGGTAGGCAAAAATTATGGCAATTAGACTGTATCGCCAATATTTCGCCATGTTTCCATTGAAATTCCATTATAATGTAAGGGATGCGTTGCTTGCGAGTATTACAATGTTTATCATAAAATAAACACAACAGAAAGTTATATTAACATATTAAACATCCAAATATATAAAAATTATTTTCATAAGATGTACAAAGGGGGTTGATCCACCGTTCGGCGGACAGGGGCCAGCTTCGAAATGCTACGTTTATCAATCAATTTTATATTGCAAATGTTTTTTAGTATAATTTATTATATTTTATAAGTCGGAAACCTAGTTTTATTCGTGGGGAGTTTTTTTAATGGAGATCATAAATAATTACTTTTTCATTCGATTCGAATGTGTAATAGGAAAATTTGATTTTGGATGAAATATTTTTTTCCTGTAGCTAAGAAATCTTGATTGAAAACGCTGATTTTACTTTACGTATTATTCTTAATGCTTTCGTGATTTTGGAATAAATGCAATTCAGCACAACGTGCGAGAGAATGAACTGTCGATTAAACGTTTGAGCGATAGCTCAACGTAAGTGCACACTCTCTGCCTTCATCAATTTTAAAGTTTGTTTACTTCAATTTTTTTATCTACTACTTTTTTTAAATATTTTTTTGCTTAATTATTTTTTGTTTGTTTAGGTGTAAATTTCGTAAAAATGACATTTTTCATTTTGGCGACGTTGCAACAAACCAATAATAATCAATCGCTCATTTTTTATTGATTTTTTTATCAATTATTACATGTGAATAATAGCAACCAAAGTTTATTCCACGGACATCTTTTATTCTTATAATCACTCAAATGATCAAAGAGATCTCCAGATGAATGATAATATCTCGAAAATATACCAAAATTAACTACATATTAAGTTAAACTAACGTTGATTACATATTGCTCTTCCTTCTTTCTGAATGAACCAACATATTCGAATAATTGAAGATGCCAACTCAAGCAACATAACTTAAACAACAAATGATTATATATCAGCAAATAAATTCTAGTAATCAGATAAATTAAGAGTTATTTTAATCAAAGTAATAATAATAATGGACGCACATATCGATAACTACTGCATAATTTGAATGGTCATTTATAAATTGGTTCAAAATAAAGAAAAGAAATTTAAATAGAGCTAAATATTTTACAATACTAAACAACAGACTCACACTTTGCGTAATAACACAATATTTTTCCGAATGTCATCTGTTAACTTTAAACATAAATGTAGATTTTTTTGAAGTTTTTGAAAAATATAATTGTTTTATATTATATTTTCTTACACTTATTCTTTTTTGCTGAGACAATTAGAAAGATAACAATTAAACAATTAAAGGTATTAAAATATTTATCTCTATTTAAATTTCTTTTCTTTGTCTTGAATTATTTTTGACTACTTAAATTATACAGTAGTTATATATATTTCTTAGGTTGAAAATTCCCTTCATAATATTATCGTCTGCCTTAATTCATATAATTCATGACTTATTTTTCTGATTACTTAAATTTGTTCTGTTATTAAAGTTATTCTGCTTAAGTTGGCATCTTTTGAAATTCTTCTAAATTTATATTAATTCAGACGGAGGAAAGAATTGTCATGTGTAATCGACAGTCGTTGAACTTAATTGTGTATTTAGTTTTTACATCTGGATCGAATGTTGTCCCGAAAGTATATTATTTCATTTTGTATATTTTTCTCATAAATTGCATTAGAAAAGATTCTTTTCTTGAAAAGATAATAATGGCAAATCTCAAATTTTTTTGTTACACAATGTACGTAATGCAATATTTTTACCGAATTTGAATTCTGATAAACTAATGAACGAAAAATGGTTAAAATGTTCATGATGTCAATTGAAATTATATTTGGCAAAGGCGGAGAAATTAGCACCCAGCTAATAGAAAATAACATTCTTTTTTCTTATAACTTCCTCTATTTTTTTACCTGTAGTTGACGACCGCCTCATAAATATAAATTTTCCCCATTGCCTAATTGGAAGTCACTGGAACGGCGGTCTGAAGACTGTGGCATCATGACGAAGTAAATAATTATAATATATTTGCTTTTTTGTCTAATATCGATTATATGCTAATGTGCACACAATTTTTACTGCTATCTGTCATTTTATAGTATTTGGATTTTGGATTATAAATCGAAAGATGTTCTTAATTATTATTTGGTTTGGAATATTAAAACTTGTTTGAAACCAAAATATTTGATAATTAACATATTTAGTATTTTTAAAAAGGAAGTATGGATTTGTGTCCAATCTTTTGCAAGTAATATTGTAATAATCAAATCGCTTGTCCTGATGTTTTAAAAATGTAGTATTTTCTCCCTTAGCTTTATATATTTAATTATTTTTCTTCAACAAAATAAGAATAGTATATAACATATTTAAAAATGGTGACAGATAATATTGAATAAAGTAAATATCTCATTCAAACAAGTTAATATATTTGCGCTATGTCTTCAGTAGACAAATATACGATACATACTATGTATATTCATTTCTAGTTATATATTATTTTTTTAAAAAGTGGCTGTAGGAACAATTACATCATAAGAAATAAGAAATTCCAAGAAATTTTAATAATCTTTTGATATTCGATTGCCTTTTTTAAACATTTGATCATAAATTACTTTTCAAGTTCGAATATCAAATTTTTCAGAGATTTTAATATTGTTCTCTCTCTTTATTATTTCCTTTATCTTTTTTTATTTAATATGAGTTATTTACATTTCGTCGTTTTATTTTTGATCATAACTTAATTGAGATTAAAACTTTTTAAAATTCGTTATTATATTTTAATAAAATGTTCTTAGTTTTTAATAATCTTCCTTTGACCATGATTCAAACTTGCAAATTCTATAGCAAATACTGATATTTTTTTTACTGCGATGTTAAGTTCGGCTACACCAAAATGCTATTTCTAGTTGATTTGTAATTTGCGAAGTTTTTCATTCATTAAATTTCAGAGTTAAGAGGGTTCACCTATGTGACGGCCTGTTTTTTAAGCATTCTTAGGGAATTTTTTTTGACGACCAGTAAAATGATAGAGCTTTAAGTTTTTTTCTCTCATTTATTTATATGTATTTTAAGAGTACGTACATAAATGTTTAGCCATAAATATGCAATTGAATTTTAGTTACAGCGCTCTGAACACACCCGCCTCGAAAAAATGGACGCTCACTTCCTCCACGATTCCGGATGATTGTCTTATCTGAAATAAAAAAAATTAAGGGTTTCTAATCTATAAGCTTAAATGCACAGAATGGACTATACTCAATTGAAAATTTCAAAAATTGGAGTTTTAGTACACCTCTGAAGAAAAAGTTTCGAATATCATGGGGTTTTTTTGTTATGTTTTTGTTGTAAAAAATAGAAATATTTGAATTTTGGAATGATCGTAGTCTATTTGATGCGTATATATGTTCTGAGTCTACCCTATAAATTTGAAGTTTTTTGGTCAAGTGGTTCTTGAGATATGATGGAGGAAAGTTTAAGAAACACAGTTTTGAGAAAAACGCGTTTTAAGTTTCAAGTCCGATTAAAACGATGAAAATCTTTGCTTAGCGCTTCGAACAGCTGCTATTCTAACACCTGCTTCTTTATAACGACTTCGAATTTTAAAAAAATCACTTTACCACCGTATTCTAGACATGTTAAGAAAACAATTTACGAAATAAATTTTTTTTTTGATTTTTTGTACTTATCACATGGGTCTATACACTTAAAGTTTAGTTTTTTTTCAATTAAAACACAACCGAATTAATGTCGTTATATAAAAATGTTATAGATTTGTAATTTGCTCTGTGTTGTAGCTTGTAAAACTTAAAACCTTTGATAAATATCACACAATTCAATTTTGTCACTTAAAATTATAATTATTTCTTAGTTCTATAGAAAATTTTTGATAGCAATGAAGTCTAAGAAAAATTGATAATATAAATAGAATACAAGTAGGATACCAAGAAAGTAGCATCTATGTTTTTATGGGCTTATTTGAATTAACTCAAATTTTTAGAGTACCAATTTAGATGTTGCCAATGATTCAAAATTATGCACAAGTACTCATGATAATAATTAATAAAAACTTATCTTCATCATGAAATGAAAGAAATTTGCTTTCCCTCTGTATTAAAAACCACTACTTATTTGTTGTTTTCAACTCTTAAACATGAAGTGAAAACAACAAATTATAATTTTTAATAAATTAGAACTCTTTCATAAACATTAAAGAGTTCTAAAAGAGTATTGCGACACTTCTATTACTGAATTCGCGAAATTGTGCGCAAGTACCCATGATAATCTATACAAATAAATAATTTGTAATTTCAAATTAGCAGCTTTTTACTAAAGGCATTTAAAGGCTTATACGGTACTTATATCAAAAAAATCAATTTTTAAATTTTTGTCTGTCTGTCTGTTTGTTCCGGCTAATCTCGGGAACTTCTGGTCCGATTTTAAAAATTCTTTCCCTATTGGAAAGCTACATTATCATCGAGTAACATAAGATATCTTTTATCTCCATATTCCTACGGTAACGGGAACTATGCGGGTAAAACGTTGACGCTGCTTACTTCCCGCCAAGTTGGCGCAAAATTATGCATTTGCTCAATAATGGAAATTTTAATAAATATTCTCTCACATTTGTAACAAATAACTGAAACATAGTGTAATTTAGCATCTTTACAAAAAGCAATTTTTTAAATGGTTTTTTATGGTTATTATTTACGTTACGTTTGTTAAATGTCAAACTCAAACTTTGAGAAATAACGCCAAGTTGGTTAAGAATTTTTCTATTCCGACAATCCCAGATATTTTAATGCAAATTTTCTCCCACTTTTTAAAGAGGGAAACGAAATAAAGTTTTATCGAATCGCGCACGTGATATTGAAAATTCTATGGTAATTTTAATTGAAAGTTTCATAAAAAGTTTTGATTTATCGAATATTTATTACTTTGAATTCTTTTTAACCTAATTATACAGCATTCATATTTTGCACAAAATTTTTCATTCATACTGAACCAGATATTTTACATGGAGGTATTACTTTGAAGTTATACTAGATATTACTATGGAGCAAGCCATACAATGTCACTCGCCGAATGAAATTAGGGAGCTTTACGCAATACTTATTTCATCTTCGGTCTTTCTAATCCTCAAACCTTTTGGAATAAGTACAAAGACTACATGGCGGAAGATGTTTCGCGACGATTGCAGCAAGTACAAGCAAATATGCCTTTCAATGAACACATCTACAACGAAACGCAATTAAGGTTTTCAGAATGGTTAGGAAGAAGCTACATGATTTTGGAATGATTAGCCCTAGACGTGTCGACGGAAATGGCTTCAAAAATGAAATTACATGAGAATTAAACTACGATTTTATAGTATTGCAGCATCAAGTAACAGAATTTACCCCTCAATTAATTCCAGAACAAAGTCAAGTTTTTCACCAAGTGTTACGCAAAGTAGAATCCATCAGTGGTGCACTCTTTTTTCTCGAAGCCCCTGGAGGAACAGGAAAAACATTTTTGCTAAACTTATTAATAATGACCATCAGAAAAAATCAGAAAATAGCAGTTGCTATGGCTTCTTCTGGTACAGCCGCGATTTTACTGACCAAAGGTCGTACTGCACATTCCGTTTTAAAATTATTGCTTAATCTTGCATTTGAAGATTCACTCATCTGAAATTTTAGAAAAAATAGCTCTCAAGGCTGGATGCTTCCACAATGTCGGCTTTTAGTGTGGGATGAAAGTACGATGTCTCATAAGAAAGCTATAGAAGCTTTAAATCGGACTCTTCAGGATTTACGAGATAGTACAGATATTATAGGAGGAATGGTAGCTTTATTATATATTGGCTGGTGAATTCAAACTTATGGGGAAAAGTTGAAAAATTCAGTCTGAAAACGAATATCCCACGGAGTTCTTAAATTCACTTGAACTTTCGGTTGTACCCTCACATAAACTTCAATTAAAACTAAATGTACAAGTTATGCAGAATCTCGATGCTATTCGACTATGTAAAGAAACGAGGCTTTGGATCACAAAACTGATGCAGAATATACTTGGTGCCAATATTTGAACATATGTCATGAAAAGAGATAGTGTAATCATACCTCGAATTTCAAGTATCCCCATTGACCTACCGTTTCAATTCAAACGAGTTCAATTTCCAGTTTTACTGTTGCTGTTAACAAAGCTAACATTTCAGGTAGCAGGGGTGCATTTGGAAAAGCAATGTTCTTCCCATGGCCAACTATATGTAACCTGTTCGGTGTGTCCAATGCCCGAAACTAAATGTACCAGTTAATGTACATATCACACAAATCTTCACATATTTGCAACTGACGGAAGAACATATAATATGGTATACAGTAGCATCTTAGAGTAATATTCTGTTTTGAGCTCTTTTAAAGAAGAATTATATATTAAACGTAGATACTTTTGATTTTTAAAAATATTAATAGTTTAAGTTATTGAATATTTGTTGTTAATTATAATAATAAATTACGTTTTCAGTTTTTTTAAACTAAGCTCAATTTTAGACATTTTAAATTTTATTGGTTCCAGTCAAGCAATAAAAAAAATTACCACATTATATTATTTACTTTCCAATGATAATGATTACGACTTTGACAGTTAAAGACATCAACGCGAGCGGAGCCGTGGGTAAAAGCTAGTAATTAATAAAAACTTATCTTCCTCATGAAATGAAAGAAATTTGCTTTTCCTCTGTATTAAAAATTACTAATTATTTGTTGTTTTAACCTCTTAATCATGAAGGGAAGACAACAAATAAGAACTCTTAACAAATTAGAACTCTTTCATAAACATGAAAGTGTTCTAAAAGAGTATTGCGACGCTTCTATTACTGGACGCTATAAAGTTAAGGCAACTCACCATAGAGTACCTCAATGATGCTACTTCACTTGAAGGAGAAAATACATTTATGATTATATTAAACTTTGTAATGAGCTAATTAAGGGCAATTAATAAGTATAGTTATGCAGCAGATGTATTATCTTCTCAACATTAACCAGGTGGTTGCCATCCCTCAGCACTCTTAATGAAACAACAGAACCGAGATTTTTAAAACCACGATTGGCAATCTAATTAGGAAATGACCCCACAAAATGCCCAGAAAAGCTTCCAAGCATTCGCTTTATAAAGAACATTTACAAAACTGAAACTCCAGGTCAGATCTCTGCTTTTCTTAGTTTGTTCGCGAATTTCGAACAGCTAACATAACTCTTGACATAAGAAGTGCAATTCAGAGCATTATTTTTGTCTCACAAATTCCCGCTTACCAAAAAAAAAAAAAAATTGCCTCTTTGTTTAAACAAGTAAAACAACAAGTGGACGCTAAACAGCAGTATACTGAAATTGATTCGTCGACAGAAACTGACAACCTGGGTGATAGGGTTGGGTCACAAAAGCATGTGTTTGGCATACTAATCAGTGATTATAAAAATTTGTGCCACGCAGAGTAAGTGGCACAAATCTCAAACCGTTGCTGCGAGGATGCTAGGGTGACTTCTAATCCGTAGTATGCTGACACCCTTATTTTTGTCTATTACACTTCAATCCTATGTCCTCGCTTTGTCCAACGTCAAAGTCGCCTGTTACATCTCTCCAGAAGAGAGCTTGACCAAAGAAATCTGCCCTGTCCTTTTTGTCAGGACATCATCAGAGCCAGATGGGGAGGATGTAATAAGCTTTTTGACAACAATTTAAGTTGCAGCAAACGGTACCAGCTATGAACTTAAGGCGATATGGTACCCTAAAAATCATTAAACTGTCGAAAATTTTTTATTGGCTTATTTGATACCCCGAATCTTTATAAATATGCTTGCAAAATTTCAAAGCTTTACCTGCATTTTTCATTAAATAATGGAGCAATGTTTGATGCTAAACAGCAACTACCATGCCTACATTTCAGATTATCTGCTAGAAAAGAACCTGATAAAAAATGAATTAATTATTTTTCTAATACGCATCAATGAGATTGACATTATATATGCAGTAATAAATCATTTTAAGAAAGAATTGTGCAATTCATGCAAAAATTCTAGTTTGTGAATTATTTACAGGAAGATCAAATGGATTTGGTCAAGATTTAAAAGTTGTGCGTGCTTTTTATGATATTGTTATGAATGAAATTAAAACCTCAAAACGGATTCTCCCAAAGCACAAATACTAAATCTCATTTTGAAAACTCAGATAATTAAAAATCTAATTCGCAAGAATAGAAAAACTCTCCCATTTTTATATATTTGTTTTTGGTGATATATATATCCCATGTGTGCGAGATTCGACACTTTTATTATTAAAATATTTTAAGATATTTATTTAAACAAATGCACATATACAGCTCTTAGATTTTGATGTATTTTACCTATAAATTGCTACTTGATTTTGCTTTTATTCGTGTACAATGTTTAACATGCGAAGGCTTTTAAAATCATGGAAATAAAAAATAAAGGCATAAACATCTTTTGTACATGTTGTGCATTAACTCTGAGCGTGGAGTTAGCTCTGAAGTGTGTGTATCTATTTTTTTCTATAATTATTAAGATAAAGTTTTATGAAATATTGATCTTTCATTCGTTTTTTTTCTATATATTCATTATGGCAGTATACTGTTAAATTGTTCTACATTTGTGCAATTTTTTATGGTAAGTAGTTTTAAATAAGCTAATTAACATTTCATAAAAATTTCAGACTATTCGATGAATATTATATCATGCTATATTCATGGAATGAAAACTTCAAACTCATATTTCTCCATGTTGAATTTTTGCACATGTACTGTTATTCAAAACCCTAAGGCTTTTTTGATAATTGAAGTACTGGTTTGAAATTTTTTATACATGTTCTGAAATGTATGTTTTGTAAAACTGTGTATGGAATTAGCTCTAACACGTTTAGTATTTTTTCTAAAAAATTTCAAAATCAAAATGTTTTTTGGGGAATTTTTGGAAGTTTAACTATTAAAAAAATAATAAAAAATTAAAGAGCTGCAGCAGAAAAAAACCCGATGCACAGTTTTATGCAATATATTATAAGGTACTTGGAAAAAAAAATTTGAAAGAAAAGAGACATATTTAAAAAAGCCTTGGGGATTTAAAAAAGCTAAAAAAAATTAAATTTTACAAACATTTTGCAACAAATTTAAAATTTTTTTGTCGGAATTATTATTAAATATTAACCTCTATGAAATACAATTAAAACCAAACATCAAATATTAAAAATAGAAAAAATTGTGGTACCATATCGCCTTAACTGCTTGCTAAGGTAAGCGAACGCTGAACAGTTAACCCAGGGGTGGCCAACCTCTTTGGGAAGCGTGCCACAATCTGATAAAAAAAAGTTACGCGTGCCACTTCCAACTTCTCTACCAAACTAAAAAAATACAAAAGTGAAAAAATGTTACTCTTATAGGCTTATTATGGGTTATTTACACCAAATACATATTTTTAAATGGAAATTTTATATAGTGAAATGTAAAAAAAAAATGGTATAACAAATGAAACAAAAGTATAAACTTATATATTTTATTGTTGATAAATTTTACAGGATCAATCAGTTAGCTTAGATACAAAATAAAAATAAGCAACTTGAAACATTTAATTTTAAATGATTATTAAGCAGTCAGTATTTTCTTAATGTGGTTTTTGAATTTGTAGTTTTTTTACTAAATCATCTATATTTGGATTAGTTCGTGAAGATGCTAACAAAATTAGGTGTTTCAGGTGCATATCAGTTAATTTTGAGCGATATTTTGATTTAATCACGTTTATATAACAGAAAACATTTCTTCACAAACATATGTTGATCCAAACCTACAACAATATCTGACCACTAAATCATGTAAATTTGGAAAATTGCTCGGTGGCACAAATTTCCAAAATTCGATGTAATTCGGATCATTTGCGGTTAAAATATATTCCTTATAATTGTTTTTCAGAGTAATATTGTGCTGTAGGTCAATAATTTCAATTTGTACCTGAGGTGGGTAACAATTAATGTCTTGAAGAGAAATCGAATGTCTTGAAGAGAATCTGAAAAGTTCAGTATTTTTGTTATCTTTAAATCCTCAAACCTGGCACTGAAAGAATCCTGCAAAATGGATATTAAATTTTTAAATCTACCATAGTTCGGAACATTGCTAACTTTGGCAGATAACTCCTGCATCTGTGAATAGGAAATGAATTAATTTTTTCTCTACAAAATCCCGATAAAAAAATTTTTTCACGAAAGAAGATATATGACCAACTAGGGTAGGAAAAACACAATTTTTTCCCTGTAACCTTAAATTTAAATTGCTTAAATGTTCCATTATATCTGTAGGAAAAACTAAGCCCCACAGCCAATTTTCACTTCTGAGGAGCAAGCATTCACTGGGCAGTTCATCGTTTTCTTCCAGATATTCTAAAACACAATCCCTCAAACTCCAAAATCTCGCAAAAGAACTGCCTTTCGAAAGCCAGCGCACACTAAAATGAAGAAGTAACTCGCCATTTTCTTCCGTTTCTTCAGGGAAAAGCATACGAAATCTTCATCGATTCAGAGCACGAGCTCGTATTTTGTTGATAGAGCGCACCAAGGGGTTAACAACGAAAAACTCGTTTAATTATTTAGCACAAAGAGCTTGTTGATGAATGATACAATGATACTTGAAAACTTTCCTTCTTAAATAATTTTCAAGCAATGCTACAAAATCTTTTATTTTGCCACCCATGCAAGGCGCTCCATCTGTACAAACACTGTCTAATTTTGTCCATTCTACTTTGTTAACTTCAATTACATTTTCAAGTTCCTTAAAAATGTCTTCACCTGCTAGTTGACGCAAATCAAGTTCTTCCATAGTATCAAAATTATTGTTCGTGTAACGCACAAAGATGCTTAACTGCGCATTGTGTCTGTGATATATCACAGCTTTCATCCAAAGTTAATGAAAAATATTTGCAATTTTGAAGTCCAGAGACAATTTGTGTTCCAACATCCTGGCCCATGTCATCAATATGACCCTTGACGGTATTTTTAGACAAAGCTATTTTATCAACCATATTTTTGACATTCAGATCACTGCCATTTTGGGCGAAAATTAAAAGGCTACATTTTTGATTATCTCCTCTCCGTCAGAATATGGTTTTTTCATGGGGGCTAACAACAAAGAAAGTTCATAAGAAGCCTTCACCATTGTTTCCATTTCGTCATTTCTCTTCTGGAACAAAGATTGTTTGGCCGGCTAAAGATTTCTTTTTTCTATTGATAAATTCCGTTTGCAAATTTGATCCAACAGGATATTTGCTTTTGAAATCACTATACAGTTGTTTGAAATGACGGTCCAAGTTAAATTTTTTTTGGAACTGCTACACAAATTCCACATATCAAACAAATAGGCTTGGAAGGTTTTTGATGTGTTAACACGTATTGCTCTTCCCAGACAATTTTAAAATCACGAGCTGCAATATCCTCTTCACAATTTCTGTTCGATGTCAAAGGTTTACTCAAAAACATATTGAAAATAAAAAAATTTTAAACAACTACACTCAACGCTAAAATCTAAAAACAGTTTTAGAAAAGGAAACAAGCTTAACGTCTTGTTAAACAGAGTTTAAAATCAACTGAGTCTGACAGCTAGAAAAAAATCTGTCAATGTTACGCTACAAATTCTCTAGGCTCCAAATCCAGTATTTTGATTAGTCATGGATGTAAGTTCTCACTCTTTCTGCTTTATAAAGAGGCTACTTGTGCAGATAGAATTACTTCTACCGTATCAACAACTGCTCTCCTAATATATTGCCGAATTACTTCTTGACATTACAGAAATCGTAAATAACCAACACCTTTGGAAAAACCTTTTTATCTGACATCACGCTGACAGCTATAAACACTTAAGTTTCAGAACTGCAAGGGGAAGCTGAAATTCGAATAGAAATCCCAGATGTTAAAAATTAACCGCCCCTGAGAGAAAGCGACTTTTTGGGCAGATTCAACCGTCCGAGAGAGAGAGAGAGAGAGAATTTATTTGTTTTTAGTCTCAGCTACTCAACACTTTTCTGGGAACGTTACAATGCTGTGGAATTGTAAGTTTTGGAGCCTGGTCTCATTTTTGGCACTATACTGAAGAAAAGAAAAATCTTGCTTAACGCCCTTAAAATCTCACGCTGAAAATTTCTGTTTTTTACATATTCTCTTCATGACAATATTTTATTGTAATTCAATTAATTTAGTAATCTTTTCAAACATTTCTTCATTTGTCAATAAGTCTTCGCGTGCCACAGTTACGGCTCCCACGTGCCACAATGTGGCACGCATGCCGCGGGTTGGCCACCCCTGAGTTAACCGAAGATGCGAGTCTGGCCAATGGGTACATAATCCCTCTTATTAAAGTTCATACACTATTGCTAGTATTCGTAATACGTAAAAGTTCCTCTTCAGTGCATTCGTATTTTGTGTACGTGAATTATAATAAACCTTAACAATTTTAAAAAAGAGTTAGCTGTATCCTGTTATAATACATCAAAGTAATGATAAAATATTATTTGTTTTTTGCATGGATTTTACTTTAACGACTACAAATTGAAATTTATTTATATTTTTGAAAATTAAATTCATTGTGTTGGTGAAAGCAGGGATTTAAAGAGAGGTGAAATGCAATTTACTGATAGCTAAAACAATAGCTCATTGGATGATTAAAAATGGATGTCGATGGACACGTCTTATGTGATTAAAAAGCATGAATAACCTTTTCCAAATCTTGCATAGACTTTCTAATGATCAAAACTGTTTTTCTTGCTATGTCAGATTGAGTAATTTGTGATAATTGTCAGGAAGCTTTGTTTTTCAATCATTCAAACAAAAGTTAATTTCCTTAACAAGGAAATTATTTAATCAATGAGTATTTATGAAGATTATGTTTTTAAAGCTGTAACTTAATTTTGCATTAACTTAATGTGACATTAGCTTGACATTAACTTAACATGAGGAAAAATTATTCAATAGTAAAGTATCAAGCGAGAATATTTAAAGTGATTTACTATACATAGCGTGATTTTGAAAAAGCGTATGAACATACATATAAAATTGTTTTAACGATATTATTAAAAAAAAGACAATGCAACTGCTTGGCAAAAAAATGAAAAAAGAATATTGTATATAATTTCAAAACATTTTCCTTTTATGTAAAATACTTCCGTAATAGTATTTTCACTCTATGTAGCTAAGACTTCTGACAAAGTCTGAATTAGGATTTTTGTAATATATAATTTAGAAGTGGATTTAAATTCATATTTCAATATATCAGAGTAAAGAAATTCTTCCGGCTGAGGAGGGGGTGAGTTCTATCGGGACTCTTACGTTTAGCGAATTATCCTCCCTTAACCAGCACCTCTTCTATCTTCTAGGAGGTGCTGCCTTAACCCGGGAACGGGTGCGCGGAGCACAGAGTCACCCCAGGCTCACGAAATCCTCAATTCTGGGAAATCTGTTTATTTGTTACTAATGAACTTGACAGTATCCGCCTATGGGACAGTCTTCATGGGAACTAAAATGTATTATCACACATGTCTCCCTCTTTTTTTTCCGGAATGGCAAACGTTTTTACAATCTTAAGGTACTTGGGGTGACTGAGTTCCTCGCGGGACCACTTTTGTTCCAAAATATTTTCAATGAACAGGCTACATTTTTCCTCTGAGGACAACTTAGTGGTTTTGATTGCTGCGTTGTACGACTCATTATGGTTTATAAATATAAATTAATAATTTATATATATATATATATATAATCAAAATTTCTCTACAAGAGAGAGATGAATAAACATAATTAAAACTGAAAAGAATTGAAATTGCAAGATAACCAGACAACAGAATTTAAAAGGAAATATGAAATATTAAAATAATAGAGTTAAATATTAAATATATATAAAAGAATGGATGCTACAGTATTATCAACATTGCTGACTTAGGACAGCTTATATATAAAAATATTTTACATAAAAGTGGGGTTGAACATGCTTTGTGGCCAACCAACTTTCCCCTTTTATGTTAATAATACTGAGCAAAAACCTATTAAAAATAATGTATAGGAAATCTAAATCAATTATGAGAAGAAGGTAACTTATTTAAAATTGCATACAGAAACGTACTAAATCTAAGTACAATAAACACAAGTTCAGATTCTGGACCCAAATACATATTCAAAGCAAAGCAATGGCTAAAAGAATGGCTTTTCAATCATTGCTTTGCTTTGTTGTCTGGTTATCTCGCAATTTCAATAATGTTTATTCATCTCTCTCTTGTAGAGAAATTTTGATTATATAATCTCACATATTATGTTGCTGCATTGCGCCTATATATGTTTGAATTTTGATAAATGGTATTCTGGTCTTTTATAGATCTTGATATTTTGTAGCTTATATATATATATATATATATATATATATTATAAAAATATACAAAAAATAGTTATATACCTAAGATAACTTGTAACGGGGCTATTCGCGAGATTTCCGAACTAATCCTCTTGGGAAACTTTGGGGTATATATTTATACTATTTCACAGCCTTTTCAGGAAAAACACGAGATAGATATATGTTAGTTAGTTCGACTATATAAAGTCTATATATAGGTTTTGTAAATGTATGGGAGAAGGAGCTGCCAAGCTGTTACATAAGTAACACCGGAGATTTACTTGACGAACTTAGCGCGCGTTTAAAAGGTATAAATTATAAAAGTAAATTATCAGATTGAAGATAGTTAAGTTTCAGTACCGCCTGAGGTCAGTTAGTGATAGTTCTCCTTGTCCATTCTGGTAGTCGGGTTTACTTAGAATTGAGTATTAGGATTAATCGACGTTTTAGGGAATCACCCTAGGTTTCTTCTTATAGTTAAACTTGTGATTGTTTAAGTGTTTGTCAGACTTGAATAAATATATTTGTTATTATGGCGTTTGTTGGTGATGATATGTTTCCTCCCACACTTAGAGACGCGCCGGGCAGAGTGAGCGGGGTCCGAGATAGGACTCCGCCACCACAAACTATAGTCATGATAGAATAGATTTATCTACAGAAATACTGGAGCATATATATATGTATAAATCAGCATCTGTGATCTCTATTGAAGGAAGTTGAAACTGATCAATTAAGAGAAGAACCTACTGAAATAGTGCATATTAATCATGATATTAAAAGTAAATTTGAGAAAAGCGATGAACACATGAAACATTTGAGTTGAAAAGAAAGTTTCTAATTGCTACCTAAAAATATCCATTAAGAAAGATATAGCCACAAGTGTACACAAGACACACTACACGCTGTCAAAAAGACACATGCGAGATAAAGTTCTGCACACTATTGGTCGATCTTTAAAGGGCAATAAAGCTACAATAACTTGAACAAAGTATGACACTTTTACCTGCACGCATTGTTCCTTCAATGTTAACGAAAAGTGTGTGTGCTTTGTGTCTTTTATTAAGGTCGCGCATATTTGAAACATTTTAGTTAGTTTTGATTGACATTTTTTCTCAAATTATCAAAGAAAAATTTTAAAAAACCCTTAAAAGTAGGTAAGTATGCTTTCTATTAATTAAATTATTCACTGGAATCACGGTTTTAATCGCGTACAATCAAAACAATTATAGAAAAAGGATTGGGGGGGGGGGTGCTCAGTCACCCCGCGTGACCATTAACGTTAGTATCGAGCGCGCGCCTATTAAGAAGATTAATATTAATCAACATGGAAGAACTCCTCCTCTTCATCCTTGGTACTTCAGAAGAAATCCGGGAGGTTAATTCAAGCTTATGCCTTGGAAATATCAGACTGCTTTCTTGCGCTTTTCGTTATCATGGATTAATGGGCATTAATGAATGTTTAAAAACTGTATTCTATTGTATATTTTATTCATTTTAGTTCTATAAATAATTTAGAGAAAAAGCAATAAATTATTAAATATTCATCTTGTTAATTTTGTAACAGAAACGAAATGATATAAAAATTACAGCAACAACTTTCTTTCAAAACAAGAGATTTTACTGATGTAGGATTATTAATAACACATATTAACTAACTATTTTGTTTAAAAAAATTAAAATTTGTTTTGATTTTTTTTTTTTCATAAAATTTTTTGATATGAACTCAATACGTAGTAGAAATCGTACCATCCAATGTTTTCAATTTATTTTCCGTGTAGTTTAAGTATATTTTATTGTTTTATCCCATTTTTTCCCGTATGCGTCATCATGCGGTGACACGCCTAACGTAATTATGTTTACACAAAACTTAATTATTACTCTAAAAATAAAGTTAAGTGAAGTGAGTATGCTCGAAATTCAAATATTTGGCAAGATGAGGTATTACATTTTATTTAAAAATATTGTTTTACCTAATTATATATATATATATGTGTGTGTGTGTGTGTAATGTTAATGTGGATTCGTTCGCTAGTAATTACTAATAATTAACAGATAAAACTGCTTATTTTTAAAAATAACAAAGAAAATGTGAAAAAACAAGCAATTAACATTTAACCGCGCGTCATTGCCTAATGGGTAGAGTTCTTAAGTCTTTCTTTCGCGTCGTCGTATTCTCCGTGTGTTCCGTCTTCTCCCGGCTGGGTCTATATCGGGTCTCTCTCTTGTAATTGCTGCTCGTCTTCCGGCGAAGCGGGCTAGTCACGTGCCAGGACGCATGCAGATGGCGCCCTCATCATATACATATATATATATTTATCAGTAGCGCACACAAAAAATTTTCAAGGGCATGGCCGAAAGTCTCCCAACCCGTATCATCTCTCAGGACAACATCAATTGATTCTTCTGATTTTGTCGATTTTGTCAACAAAAAACAGTAAAAAATAAATTATTGAATTATGAAAAGCATTAATTAAAAAAATAAATTGTAATTACAAGTACTTAATTAAATTTTACGTTACATATGTATTGGATTATCATCAATCGAAAAAAACTCAAGGGCTTTGGAGGGGGGGGGGGTCCGGACCTCTAGGACACCCTCCTTATGTGCACCACTGATATTTACAGTTGGATTTAGTTAAAAATATTTTTCTGTTTTTCTTATTTTATTATTTTTCTGTTTTAGGAAAATAAATAGCTATAAAATTATTTGTACTAAAATAATTATGAATTAATAATATTAAATAAAACTAAAATTATAGAAATAATACTGAAAATATATTTTTGTAATTTACAATTCTATGAATATTTTTTTGTAATATATTAATTCTAGAGCTACAACAAGGGTCCGCGTCACCCATAGCACACGGTATAATTCTTAATGGTATAATCTTCCTTCATTTTAAACCTCTGTAAATTAGTCAATTTTGCAGTAAAGTTTATAGTTTTGAAATGGAGCTTAATGAACTAACATTTTCAGAATTATGAAAAGGAAAATTTATGGAATTATATCAAAAAATATCTGAAAAACTGGCGATTAATTGCGAGCTATGTGAAATTGTTCTATGTCTTTTCTGGAAAGATTTAATAGTTTAAAGAGAAAATTACATGTACTCTGCTTTTCTTTTTCGGTTCCCCCTATCTGAACTGAACTGAACTCAATGGCGCAACAGCCCATCAGGGACAAGGCCTACTGTGCCCATTTCAGTATACCTTACCAATCTTAGGCGCTGGTGTATGAGCAGATTTTTCAGTCAAGTGGTTAGCCTGACGTGAAACCCCCAGAGTTCAGTTCCCAAGCAAGCTTGGTACTCATTTATCGACCCACCGAAGGGATGAAAGGCTGCGTCGACCTTACCCAGCCCGGGATTTGAACCTCGGAGATGTGGCGTGGAAGCACGATACACTACCACTCAGCCACTGGGCTCTCCGTATCTATATGAACAAATGTTTTCTTTTATGAAAAGTATTTTTTATGCAAATAAGTTGTTTAATCCACAACTGAACATTCAGAATCGCGTGAGACATAAAGTCACAATTTATATACCCCTGATATCGCGACGCAAAATAGACAGATGCGGACCAAAAGGTTCGCATTAAAATATTTAACTATAGTGGAGAAATAATTATATTCTGTGTGCTGTCACTTTCTATTTTAATAATTCAGTTTAAAAGATACAAATGCAAATTATATGTATAATTTTATTTTTTTATTGATTTTGAAGGAATAGTTATATTTTATGTTTATTTTTGCGTAAATAAATATCTCTAAATAAATCATAATTAATATTTAATAAAACTCTAAATCTGTGTTCTTGACCTCTACTCTATTTCTTAACTATGCATCTATTGTCGCTGGAATCAAATTGCTTGGAATATTTCCAACTAAACAGGGCTCTGAATCATATTGGTACGAGTAGAATGGTTTGGCACACCACATCGTCCCCCGAGCTACAAATTTTGCTATATATGATTTGAGAAAGGAGATATTTATGTGTGGAAAAATATGGAACTTCCATATATACAAATAATTATCATTAAAAAAACATCATTTATTAGTATATTTATATAAATGTATAGTTTCCTTTTTGTGTAGTTTCTTGCGCTAATTTTTTTTTGTTGCCATTTACTTTAATTTTTTGTTTTTTTGGAATATGTTTAGTTTATTTTTACGTGTGTCTCTCCAGCTATTTTCAGTTATACGGGGTTCTTCATGAGTAATTAAAAATGGATTTAAAATAAAATTTGCTTTGTATGGAATGTTTGCAGTTAGTCCCTTTGTATTTAGACTTTTATTTTAAATAATATTTTGTTTGCTTGTGATAAGAATCTGAAATATTCTTTGCCGATACAGTCTTTGGAGGGGATGTACGCTTCGTAAAAATGTCTTTCTCTTCTTCATAAAGAAACTAATCTTAAGAAACTAATTTTTTTTTAAGATAGTGCAGTAGAATTTCAAAAACTTGGCCACACCCTTGTAGGTAAAAAAAACAAAACACTTGCGGATCCTTTCATGGTTTCGAAACGATACCGAGCAAGACACTGCGTCCGATGCAGAACTTATTATTCCTGTCACAGTTAATGAAAAAATGTCGGAAAACGATGAAGACGTTAACGTTGAGGACACTGTGCACACTTCTAAAATATCACAAAGTGAGGGACTAAAGGCTGTCGAAACCACTTTTCAGTATCTTGAGCAATGTGCGTCGGTTATGGATTTACTGTTCCTTCGTCGTCTTCGTGAAGAAGCAGCAAAACGCAGAATGCAGTACGAAAGACAACAGGACATTGTGATTTTCGTTAAAAAAAAGTAGTCAGTTTTTGCAAAGTCGGCTACTTAATTTTCATCTTAGACAATTGTATGCCTTCATAAAGTATTTTTCTGAGGTGTGTCTGATCAAGTAAAATTTCTGTATACCATGCATTCATTGTTGTTCATTATCCATGTATACCATGCATTATTATCACTGTGGTGGTATTTAAAATAAGCCAGCAACAGCCTCCAGACGGGAGTGATCACTTTTGCCTAGTGGTATGTTACGTGCGTACGAATACATAGGTCGCGGGTTCTAATCTAGCACACTATCTTTTAACTTCTCTATCATTGGCTACTGATAAACGAGATTTTCTAATTTTGTGATCAGTTAATTTGTGCCCATCCCATATTATAATAAATATTTCTGTTTGTATCTATATTTTTTGCATTTTAGCTACACACCAGTTGAGTTAGCTTTTGATTCAGTTGAGCCTATTGATTACGAGAAGGATAAGGCACCTATTATATTTCTCCATGGACTATGGGCTTTTAAAGAATATTGGTACAACATACCGAACACAGTTGCAAATGCTACAAAAAGAAAGGTAAGTATTTATCTGTATATATGTAAAGGAGAAAAGAGACTCACTCACACACACACATACTTAATCATCACGATATCTCCGGAACTACGAGGGCAATTCGGAAAGTAACCTCCGAATTACTGTAAAAAACAAACTAGGACAGAGGGGGGGGGGTATTCCATATCAAAGTACAACTTTCCTCTATTTTTCAACATAGCCTCCCCTTTATTCAAGCACTTGTCGTACCGTTTTGCCAATTTACCAATTTCTTTTGTTTAAAAAGCCGCCGCCTGCGATTTAAATCAGTGTGTCACAGCGTTTTTAAGTTCCTCTTCGTCAGCGAAATGCTGTCCCCTAAGCCCCTTCTTCATTGCAGTGATTAGATGGTAATCGGATGAGATCAGCACTCACTACAGACAGCGTTCCATTTTGTGATTCTTCATAAATGTTTGTTCTTCCTTCCTTGAAAAAGGGTGTCCATTGACGCACTATACCTTCACTCATAATATTTGGTGAGTATACGGTACACAATTCACGATGGATATCCGCTGCTGACAGTTTCTTTGGCCCAAGAAATCTTATCACTCCTCGTACCTCGCATTTCGCGGGATTTTCTATGGTGGCACGCATTTTGTTACGTTATATCAAACAAACTCTTGGCCCTACGACACTTACTTTCGCCAACTGGAAACTTACTGAATCAGAGATTGCTCGTGCATTGGATTGAAGGCGCTCCGAACTGCGGTTAGTTTCTGAATTGCCCTCGTATTAAATCAACAGACTTGGAAACTAATCAGTTACTTTTATGGAATAGAGATCCGCTAAAAAGGGATCTTATGTAAATAGACAGTTGGGGGACCCAAATAGACACAAATTGCCAAGAGTTAAGGGACGTTAATACATAAATATTCCGGTTTTCGGAATATTAGATCTACAGATTTGATATTCGGAAAGTACGCTCCTTCCCTTGCGTTGAGATCCGCTAAGAAGGGTTTTGGGGAAATCGACTGTCAAAGGGGGAATAAAAATTTCCGTTTTTGCTCTTGGATTTGAAATTTGGCGTGCGTGTATATGTTATTGAGTACAGATCCACTAAAAATGGGTTTTGGGGAAATCCACTTACCGGAGTATGAAAGATAATTATATTTTTGTTTTAGAAATTCAAGTCCCGTGCTTTCGAAATCAAGAGGTGAGGATTATAAGAATGTTTTTCAATGCAATCGAATGCTTATTTTGCTAGGGCATAGATATCAATAATTTATATATTTAAACAGTATATACAGTCGACTCTTGCTAATTCAAACCTTCGATAATACAAATCTCTCACTGATTCGAAGTAGTTGCTCAACCCCTAGAAACACTCTTGATATTTCGAACTAAAACAATACGTTTTGGTACATTCAATATTTCGAAGTAAAATCTGTGGCTTTCCAGAATACAACACGCAATACTTCGAAGTGATCTTATAAAACTCTCGACAATTCAAACACTCACTATTATGTTGAATCCTGTAACAAACAAGTTGGAGCTTACATGTTTTGTGTTGTATTGTCTCTGCTTGACTCCCCTGTAACCGCTCGCCTCTTTGATGACCATCGAAGTTCTCTCCGATAACTCTGACAAAAGTTTAAGTGTCACTAAACAAACTACGCAACTTTTTCCTTCAAAATCATGTTGATGCAGACACTTTTCAAGCTTCATTTGTTCTAGAAAAATCTATTGACAAAGTTAGATTAAATGCCATAAAAAAAAAGATTTTTCGGCAAAAAAAATTATTATGTACAGTATGTATTCTTTTAATATTTGTTTTTAATACACAAATGTATTCTTTTAATGCAGGGCTTTTAACTTTTGTTTTATATTTATACTATATATATATACAGGGTGTCCCAAAACGACCGCATAAACTCTGCACTGCTAGATTCCTCGTTGAGAGTACGTAAAAACTGCCCAAAGAGCTATCCTGTACGATCCATAGTTTACGAGAAAAATACGAAAAACAAAATATGACGTCACTTCCGGTGCAAGAAAAAACACTTTATTGGACATATCAACAACATTATTTGGATATCTTTCCAGGCGATAATGTTTAAAACGTTTGTCGCGCACGTCGCGTCATGCATGCGCGTGCCGTGGAATGACGTTGAACTGGTATTTAAAAGGCTGCATCTTGTAGCTACCGGTAGGTAGTCTTCGTATGGTGGCCGTGTATTCCGTTCGTGACTACTGCGACATTTATTTGCGACATGCCTTGCGACTACTGCGACATGCCATCTCAAGGAACTGGTGCATCGAGACGTAGTGACAACACAAATGGACTTAGTTGCTTGTTTGCATTCTGCTTGTACTTCGGTGGACCCCACGATGCTGCGACGTGTGATGACAGCCATTCCACGGTGTGCTCAAGCCTGCCTCGACATGCACGGTGGACATTTTGAACATCTGCCTGAAATCGTGTATATACTGCTGTTGATATGTTCAATAAAGTGTTTTTCTTGCACCGGAAGTGACGTCATACTTTGTTTTTCGTATTTTTCTCGTTAAACTATGGATCGTACAGGAACGCTTCTTTGGACAGTTTTTATGTACTCCCAACGAGAATTTTAGCTATGCAGAGTTTATGCGGTCATTTTGGGACACCCTGTATCGCAGAAAATGTATATGCTGCACCATGAAAAATTAATATTTGTAAGTTAAATTTAACAATAGCAAGTTTATTCAATTTATTTACTGTGCTAATTTCATATAATCTACAGCTGCAAGCAGATTTAATTTTAGAATCAGTTTATAAGGGATGAATTATGTCATCCCTTAAGGCCTTATCACATGTCCGGATTAGGAACAATTTTTGGTTCAATTCGTGAAATTTTTACTCCGTTGCTGTAGCAACGGCTATCGAACAACTTTTTGCCAGTGAGCTGAAAAAGTTGTTCCAAATAAAAGTTGCTTGAAATTCCAGCCAATAGGGTTCTTCGGTGCCCTACGTCATAAACAAGATAACAGTAACGATGGAAGCTTCGCATCAGATATGGCGTATAATATTTTAATGGTGTACAATATTTTAACGGCATATAATATTTTAAACAGAATGGTGTTCCATTTCTGCTTACGCCCATCAACAAAAAAGCGCAAGCGAAATAAAAGAAATAATACTGGATGGTCGTTTTCGTAGCAGAAAAATCGACGAGGTATGTTTCAATGTGGAGAAAGAGCGCGGCTGACGTCAGAGCATGAGGTTTTAGTTACGGCAACCCTTCACCCTCAGATTGAGCTAAAAGTTGGGCTAAAAAGTTGCACAAAAAATGTACGTGTGATACTGCCTCTAGTTCGAGAGTTTTTGAAGGAAGATTAGCCACAGTCAATATAACTTCAATTTATGCTCAGTTACGAACAACAACACAAATTCTATTAACCAAAGTTAAGAGATGCACCCAAATACCAAATATGGAAAACAATATCGAGGTAGACGAGATACGAGAGGACTTTAAATAATCCGTCTAGGCAATATCTACTAATTCTTAGTGATCTAATCTAATTTGATTCCTAATTGATAAATCATCAACTTTAAGATTACAATATCCACGCTTCACTTCCCATTTAATCAATCATTGTTAGCCGTAACAGTCTATATATAACCTCTCTCTCTTTAACTTGAAAGTTTAATTTTTATGTACAAGTCTTAATTTACATACTCACATCTTCTTTTTCGAAGGAAGGCTTTCAATAGATTACATTTTAAAGATCCATTTTTCCCCAAGAGGACTGTTAGTAAGAAAAATTCGAATAGACCAGTGACAAGTTTAATAAAAACGAATGTACCCTATGAAACTTTTCTACAATTTCCTGTCTTCACCTTTCTTAATTTGTTATAAAGGTTTCATTCATGAATACATTTTGATGTGACTGTCCAAGGGGGAAATACGAGACGAATCTGGTCCCACACGGGAAAGAAATATCAATTCAAGGTGGATTCTCTCTCTCTCTCTCTCTCTCTCTCTTGACTGTCTTAGTTGGCAGTGGTAGCCAAGTCATGGACTCGGTGACTGGCATGTCTTGAGTTCTAGCCGAGTGTCGCTGAAGACCCGCCGTGCAGAGGGGACCGTTGGACTTTAAATATATCGAGGCTCAAACGTTCTGCATTGGGAAGTTAAGAGAGTGGAGTGTCAGCTCAGGTGTCTATAGGTCTGCAGATAAGCGTCTCAGACAACTGAGTTAGAAAGACATTACCTTCCGGACTAGTTTTGGGGTTCTTTTACTCCTCTGATTGCTAGTTTCGGATTGCGGCAAAAGAGCCTGTAATGGATGACCCGAGCCATCCTTTAGAGCGCGAGAGATAAGCCATAATCAAAACAAACTCTATTTGTTCACATTTGTCAACACTACACAAATTCAATAACCTGGTTAAAGTGTAGTATAAGGGGCTTGGCGATGTCAATTTCTTTTGGCGAAAAAAATCGATCGCCAAGCTTCTTCACTTAGCGATAGGTGTCCGGAAGCCAAAATGAATTCCTTTTCTCACCATAATATCTATATAAAAATCGCCAAATCTAAAGAAAAATCGCCAAATCCAAAGCCCCGCCCTATACTACACTAAGCCCAATAACCTTAGTTAAGAAAGGCACCATTTACCAAAGATGTGAAGCAACCGCGAGGTAGACGAGATATTAGAAGTATTAACAGCAAATCGGATCACTTACGTCTACGCAATACACCATCTCATTCAAATCGTTCTAATCCAATGTACGTTAATTGACCAAATCGTCAATAATCAAATAAGCTACGAATTGCTCTCGCCTAGTTTTACGTAAATCAATAACTGCTATCCGTCAGCAGACTATAATCTTCCTCTCCTGACTCGAAAGTTTAATCTTTACATACAATTCTTAATTTACATAATCACATCTTCTTTGGAGGAAAGTTTTTGGTAGAATAAATTTTAAAGACCCATTATTACGCGAATAGACCCGTTAGAAGCCAATGCAGTATGCATATTAAAAAGAACCTGTAGCGGTATCATCTACATAAGCCAGTAACAACCTCCGCACCATGATGATCATTTTGGTGTAGTAGGTAAGTTACTCGGCTTCGGATCCAAAGTTACCTGGTTCTATTCCAGCGGATAAATGCACCACTTCAAACCTTTAGAAATCATTGAAGCGAAATTCCTGTGGTTGAAGTTGTGACGGATCTATACGCGTCCTTCTAATGACCCTTTTGGGAAAACTTTCGGCCATGAATGACAACAACCCTTTTATAAGAAGAAACTGTGATATGCAGATTAGGTCAGTTATATATAGTTTAGGTTTGCTTGCTAGAAAGATAGAGGAGAATAGTTGCCAGGAGATTGAAATATTAAGAAGTTGAAGATAAGGAAAGAAATCGCCGATCAGGTATTAGATATAGAGCGTTTCGAGCTTTAAATTGTTAAAGAGATTTAAGTGACGATTGTCACAGAGCTACAGTGTAAATAAACTATTAGAGTAGTGGATTAATCCATAAATAGTAGATCAATTGATTAGAAGTCTTCTCAGAATTCGTGACTCTCGTAACAAAATAACTCCCTGCACTTTTCTGGAAACATCTCATCCTATCTGATTAACTGAATTGTGTCTAAGACAATTAGTATGCTGAATAAATAGTTAAAAAGTATTATGTCGAGTCGTCCTTCACTTCCTCCCACATCTGTAGCCGGGTCCGAGAATAGGTATATAGAGTTACAAAATGATTCAGTTCTTTGAGCGACAACATCCAAATTAATATGCAGTGGTCTCCACTGAAGTACCGACTTTGTGTTAAGGTATCCGACTACCCTAAAAATTTTAATTTTGTCAAAAATTGTCAAATTTTTTTATGATTTTATTTTATGGACCATCTTATTAGCTTTATAAAAAATACCAAGTTTATCATTTTCCGTTTACTAGAACAAAAACTACAAGTGTTTTAGTAAAAGCAGATGCCATTACTTCAAGCAAGATGTCATACATTAAAACGCGTTTTACTCGAAATGTGATTTTTTGAAAATAATCAAACGGGGTCAGGGATTGTTAAAAAAGTTTTGAACATAATTAACTGTGAAATTTTTTCTGTAAGTTCTGTATAATAGTAGAATTGTTTTAACCTTCAGATTTATCCATCACTGTTTTATTACAAAATTTACAGTCCCTTATGTGAATATAATCACTGTCTTTTTAAGCATTTTCCTATAGTAATCAAGATAAAGTGCTCTAGTTTTTGTAAAAAAGAAAATATCTATTATCCTGAGGTCATTTCAAGATTGAATAATGTAACAACACATTAGATTGAAAAAATTGGAAATTTGTTCATAAACCTTTGGTGCAGATTGGGCCGCGTTTATGCTATTTTTTGTCAATTTTTACCTATTTTTTCCCATTTTAGTAATAATAATTTCTTTTTCTCTTCTTAATTTTAGCACCTTTTTCTTAAAATGCACTAAACAAATATAAAATTAACAAAAAAATTCCCATAACTCCTTTTTTTTTAAAAAAAAAAGTTGTCGCAACCAGTCGGATACCTTAAGCAACTAATGATTTCCCAGAGGTCACTTAGTCTGTCTTCGATAAGTGCCCGGAACAGGATACTGCCGATACATAAGTTCTGGTACAAATCAACCTTTGAGTCAACCGGTTTTGGTGAAACCCCAATCTCTGATTTCAAAGTCCACCTCAGGAGGGGAACAAGAAACCAAAGACCAAATGGTAATCTCGGCTGTCCAACGGAAATCATTGCGTATATCATGTCCTTTCCACGTATTCATTCCTCTAAAGGTGTTACATTATCCGCCTTCAAAGAGACACAAAAAGTGGACACCATAGACATTCGCTAAAAGACCAAGACATCTAGAATACTGCCTAGATCTCAAGCTTAAAACCACCACCACACCGTATCATATTGAATACCTTCCCACAACTGACCAGCACTCTGCTAATATTGGCCCTCCACGACATCTGATAATCTGAGCAAATATTTATTCGACAGACAGGTACTTAATTTTTCATTTTGTTTTGCTTCGCATCATGCATTAACAATTTTTCTTTGCAGGCCTACGTCATGGATCTCAGGAACCACGGTGACAGTGAATGGAGTGACGAGTTTAATTTTGATTGCACCGTAGACGACCTAATCCACTTTATGGACAAAATGGAATGTTCAAAGGCTGTCCTTATCGGACACAGCATAGGGGGGATTGCCGCTCTTAAGACGGCTCTCAGATGGGTGAGACATGTTTTTTTGTATTTCGAATTTTATCTACTCGGATAGAAACAAATATAAACATATGAATAATACGAGGGACGTTCTCAAAATAAGTTTTGTCACTTTTTTCCCAATAGAAAACTTAGTAAACGGAAAAAAATACAACATGACATCATGAACTAAACACATTGAATTATTTGGCGATATAGTCTCCACCACCATTAAAACATTTGTCGTAGTGTGCAATCAGTTTGAAGACACTACTCTGGTAAAACCCAGTGCCCTGCGATGCTAGGGTGTGTCATGTAACCTGCTCCAACACAACACTACATTAGAAGTTACGTCCTGAGAATGCGACTTTCAATGCAGAGTGCAGGTGAAAGTCCGATGGGGCCCTGTTGTTTTCATTCGTGAAATTGGAAAGATTCCCGCTTCGATCTTCCTCTTCCTTCTCTGGACTTGCAACACCTGCAAACAACCATTTGACGAGACACCTCTTCACCTTACACGGTCTGTAGGCGTTCATGGATGACGGAAAATCTAGTCCATTGATGCTCAACCTGCGGCCCACCAGCCTTTTCTGAGTGGCCCAGTCATGGCCTCTGCACCAAGAAATTCTATTATTTAAAGACATTGTACTAAAAATTTAGTGGGAGAATTCTATCAATGTAGCAATAAAAACTATCAATTTTGCTATAAATTTGCGTTTTTTGATAGAAGAATATAAACAAAAGGCTTGGTTATGGATGAAAGAAAATCAAAACTACCCCCAACGACTCAGTAAAAGATGCATAAAAACAAATATTTTTGTGAGTTTGATAAAATGGTTAATATGGCATTAAAGTGAAAGCCCCCCCCCACCAAAAAATGAGTTTTAATATTTTAATTAATTTTGCTTTGTCTAATGTTGCTTTGGTCTGTTAAGGGTTTTTCTTTCATGATCCTTTTGTTGTGGCCCGCGTGAAATACTTATCATATGTATGTGGCCAGGCGGGAAAAAAGTTTGAGTACCCCTGATCTATATATATAGTCCTAAGTATTTATCCATTCCGGATAACAGAACGCACTTTCATTGGGGACCGCACAGGCAAAACACGTCTGCCTGTAATCGTGATTTGAATTCAAATATCTTGGACATGACAGTCTGCTACTGCTCTCCCTTCTACGACGCTCTGCACATATGTAATTCCTCCTATGCTAACGCTCCTTCCCTCGTTGGACCAGCAGCAAATGTGGTTTGTTATGGTTATTGTTTTTTTCACCTGGTGTACCATCCTCCTTTTAAAAAAATGACGAAACATACTTTCGAAACATCTTTCGTATTTTGTCGAAATCCCCGTGTTGTTTTCATTAGTATAGTTCACAAAGAGCTGGAATTTTAATTTAATTAATTGAGGTGTGTTGTGTACGGAGACTGAAAAGCTGTTGTACTCTGCAGTCTTAGTTTGAAGATTTCTCTGATTAATTATTTTTCCCCATACGCTATCCAGAGCCAATGCACCTCATAATTAGTTTTGAATCACGACCAGGTGATGAAGCTGACACCAGAGCCCCATACCAGAGAGAGGTGGGTGACTTTTTTATCATAAGAGGTCACATGTAAATTAGATAGTAATAAAGGAGGCCGCGCTGGTTAATGTACATATAAATGCGACTTTTATGAAATTATTACAATTTTTGAATAACTAACAATTTCATGCATTTTATAGAAATATTACAAAAACATTGAAATCTTATATCATATTTTACAGAAAAAGTTACAAAAAAGAATATTTTTGTATTCACATAAGGAACGAATATTAAGTCAGGCCGTGGGTAGCCTAGTGGTTAGAGCATCGGACGCCAGACCGAAAGGCCTGGGTTCGATGCCCGATGCCTCCAAATACTCCGCCAAGTACAAACAGAGCACGTGCTCGTTAAATCTGTGGGTCCGAATGGCGTCGCGATCTATCATGAGCAAAATCGTGCTGTCACGTTCATGAGCTCAAAGCTTAGGCTAATGACTGACTTATCTCTAGCCCGTTGCCATGATGAATTTCGTGGGCCTCGATCTGACTACGTCAGACAGGTGGCATAAGCAACAACAACAGCAACAACGAATATTAAGTACTTGTGAGGGTGTCAGCCTATTCGGCACCCCTCTCTCTCCGTCGTGCCTGGCTAAAGGTGTAGGGGGAAACAAAGCATCATCATCAACTTCCATAATAACTATTAGTTTTATTTCTCTTCAAACACACTTAATCAATCACAAGTGAAACTACAAAAGGAAACCTTAGGAGTGATATATAAAGCGAGATATCTAATCTCAATGACAAACTCTAAGTAAACCCGACTACGTGAACTAGATAAGGAGAACAAGCACTAATGAACCGATAACTAAATCTTATTTCATCTATCTTAGATCCTCAATCTTAATAATTTAATCTCTTAGCAATTACTTCCTTGATTCGCGCTATGTTTGTGAATGAAATATTCTAATATTCCCACTTACGTAACACCGCAACAGCTCCTCGGCTCCTTCTATCTTACATCTACAAAACCAAGACTTTATATAGTCAAACTAATTTAAATATCATGGTTTCTTCTTGAAAGGCTGTGAATTAATATGAATACTAGCCCCAAAGCTTCCACAAGTGAATTAGTAGAAAAATGACGCAAATAGATCCGTCACATACTTTCTCTAGGAAAGAGCATGCTTCCTAGAGATGCAATAAAACAAAAATACTTGTAAAATCAACGAATAAGTAAAACAATAACTAGACTTTTACAACGGCCGTTAGCAACACAAGACGAGTCTGTTACTAGCACATTACCAGATTTACATAAGATAAACCACAAGCATCTTTTATAGTACTTATTTGTTGTATCTCAGTCAAAAGAAACTTATAATAAAACACTTCATTAATATTCAAATTAATATTTAAATGCTATTCAGGCACACAAAAAAGTTTTAATGTGCATGGAATCAATAACAACAATAATAGTAAGAAAGTAGTTTTTGTGTAGAGATCATATAACATGTCAGGTAGTGTTTCACTTGGTGACGTATTAACATTTGAAGTGTACGATTGGCCATTCCCACAAACAATCATTGAAACATACATACATTCACGCCGTTCTTTATTTAATTCCACTGATTTGAAAATAGTTGTAATTTACATAGTTAAATATTAACTAAGCTTTTATGAAGCTTATTATGCTAACTTTTATGAAGGCCGCACAAGAAACTCAAGGAGGCCATGGGTTCCCCACCTCTGCCCCATACTCTACATTTACGCAACGACTGGCCAATGTTTTTGCCAACGTAAAGACTTAAAGCCCCATTAGATGAGTCAGTGTATCAGAAAATAGTCGAACGGAGTGGCGTAACGCACACCCCGGAAACCCCCACACTGTGGGGGGGGGGCAAGGCTTCTAGAGGCCCAAAGTCTGACTGACGCCATTTATGTAGATTTTCTCAAAATTCACTTTAGATTATTTTAAAATCCAACATTTAAACAATTTTCCGATTGGCGATCTGACGTCATTCAAAATCAAAACTTTAATACGCTCATTAGATATCTTTGATCCAATAGCCAAATCAAAAAACATTTTCTTAGATGTGCTGTAATCCCCGCGAGGAGAGATACTTTTGTTTAGTGGGTTTTCTTTTTGAATCTTAATTATTAACAGATAAAACAAAAGTCAGATGGAGAATCGGACATAAGGCTAGGAAGATAAAAAATTCATCTGTCATTATTATAGTACACTTTGAATTAGCTGTAGAGAGAGATAAAAAAGACATTATTTACTTTTTACAGAAGCTGCAGAGTAACTTATTGGCAACTTTAGTTCCTCCCCCCCCCCTCATGTATTTCATTTTCATTCAGCAAAGTCGTAAATAACACACATATCTGTTATGCTTTTTTCACGTGAAATAGTATTATGATACTTGGAAAAGCATAGAGAGCCTTTTATAGGATTATTTGGCCTAGATTTATGAGTATTCAATCAAATAAAGCATAATGAGAAAGGTTTCACAAAATTGCTTTTAGAACAGACATCTCTATTTTTGTATCCAATGCACGTGGTTCTCAAAAACGAAAAATTCAAAAGGAAAAGGAATACAATATTAATAGCAAATATGCAAAATTGAATATTTTTTTAATATCTGCTACATAATCTTGTGCAAGTGTTAGTAATAGTAATGCCAAGGAACCAGATGAACAAATCACTATCAATTCACAAGAAAAAACACAGTTTTGGACAATTCAGCTAATAAGGACACTCTATCTAAAGAAAAGGAGTCGGAAGATGAAAACGAAGAAACAGACTTGAATAGAAGTGATTTGGAGCATTATGTAGGTGCGCGCATAGATACAGATTTAAGGGAACAAATTTTCTTTTAGTCTACGTATTAGTAATAGTAGTTGTGTCTTTGTCTTAGAACGCGGAATGTACCAGATTTTTGTTTCTTTTTTTCATTAAATCCATTTTACATCATACAAAGAATTCTCTTTTTTAAGAACTCTAGATTTTAAGATAGAACTCTCTCATTATCTATCCTAGAATATAATCGAACTTTAGATCAAGCTCATCCCCGGGATTCAGAAACTAAGAATAAGGTAAGCGATACCTTTTTCCTTTCGTGAGAATTTGAAATCGAAAATTATTTTGCAGTTTTTTCGTGTCTTTCTTAGAGTATTATTTTTATTTAAGTTACCAGGTTATCTTTCGATTGTTGTTTGATTTTCCTTTTAATAAATACTATAAATACTCTCTAATGTAATACGTTATTTGCTTCGTTTACTCAGACTCAGGTAGATTTTGTATTCAGTAAAAGTACGTGATTTTTAACGGTACAATATGTTTGGATTTGTAATCCTTTGTAAGATCCGGCTTGGGGCCGAAAACCTGACCTTGCGGGGAGGCCCAATTATTTTCCGTTACGCCACTGGTCGAACGCGCAGTTCGACTGAAATGTTCACCGGTCACGAACTTAATGTCAAGATCACCAGGTAACTATGACCAAAAATTTAATTTGAGAACGGGAAAGTTTTTTTCCACTTTCTTATTAATTAAATGTTTATTAACATCGAATTTAGAGACAGCATGGTAGCTATTGAGGATGGACTTCGCTAATTTGCACCATTCTCAAAGAACGAAGCTGCTGACAACTGAGTTGCCTTCCTTACTCCTAATTTCCACATAACATTTACGTGAGGCCCCTCAGGGGGCTCACCTTCTTTAGGTGAGTACGGGTGTCACAATCCCGAGATGCCCTAGTGATCTTTTCCTTTTCCCACGGGGTTTACTGTCTTTGGTAAACATGGGCTTCACGAACCCGGGGTATCCTAGTGATCCTTCTCTATTTTCGACCCTCTTTCTTTTCCTTCAGTTCATTCTTTCTTTCTCTTCCCGTCTAGACCACAGATATTAAAACAAATGTTTGGCGCAGTATAGCTGAAATCGGCTCTTGCGCCAATAAACCCCAAACTCACTCACTCACTCATTTACGTGAGGTCTGCGATTCCAGGTAGATCCAACATGCATTACTCCCCCTCTACATTTTCAGATTTAATGGAGTCAGGACTCAGCTGATACAATGCTAGTCACTAACTCGATTCTAAGACTACTCTACTGCCATTGACACATTTCAACTTTGAAAGTGAAAGATATTGCCAACTTTACTGTTTTTTGGAACAGGCAAGCTATCTTCCCAGGCTTCATCCTCAACTTTAAACTAGATTCCTTTATTTCTCTGCAGATTATATCTACTGCAGTGCTTCTCAAACTGTGGGGAGCGCCTCTCTCGGGGAGCATGATAACCCTCTGTGGGGTTATCTCTGCGAGCATATCGAAAATAAAAGATTATTTAAAAAATAATAATTTACTGAAAGGATGTATAACAAAATACTTTTTGACATAATATAAAAATAGTAAAATACACTTTTATAATCATATATTATACTTATATGTATCAATACTCCTAATTTGATAATTAATTTATCAATACTAAGTTAAGAGCAAGTATAATAATTACTAGTGACTACTATGGGCTTGTGATAAACATAATTTAATACTTATCTGATAATTTGTACGGTTTATAATTAAAATCTTACTGTAGCTTTATCGTCAAAGTTCATTATTGAATTCAATACAATGTTATTGTACACTCATGTCCATAAATTAAGGATAATTCAGAATCATACAGAAATTGAACTCTAAAATAAAAATTTCACCTATAGAATTATCACATACATCTAGAAGAAGAATATGCAAATTACAGGAAACCACCAGATGGCGCGGATAGTACGTCACAATGACGAGAGTGTAAGAAAGGGGTATATAAGGAATGGTGGCAAAGAAGTAAAATTGTTCATAAGTGCTTTAAAAGCCATTCAGTGCAATAACCGCATAGTTATGGCACAAAGGAAGCATTTGGATGATTTTTTACGTGATAGAATTATCGGACGACTGGAATGTGGACGTACCCAGCTTTAAGTATCCGAGGAACTTGGAATCGCCCAGAGTGTCATCTCCAGGCTTTGGCAACGATTCCGAGATGATGGCAATGTGAGTAGATGTTACAGCAGAGGTCGCCCCCGAGTTACAACGCCGAATGAGGACCAGTATTTGGCAGTTACTGCCAAAAGAAACAGACGGAGCACAGCATAAGACCTGTCTCGTCAGCTCTCTTCAGCTACCGGTACGACAGTTTCAAGGCAGACCGTGTACAGACGCTTACGGCACATTGGTCTATATGTTCGTAGGCCTGTCAGATGTGTTCCTCTTACCGCAACTCACTGTCGCTTGCGATTAACCTGGAATAGAGAGCATGCATTGTGGATACTGCAACAGTGGTCTTGTGTGATGTTTTCCGACGAGTCCAGGTTTAGTTTGCAGTCTGATTCTCGCCGGACTTTCATATGGAGAGCTCCAGGTACCCGTTACCACCAAGAGAACACCATTAAACGACACCGTAACGGTGGTGCAGGATGGCTCGTTTGGGGAGGAATTATTCTTGGTTCCAGAACTGACCTGCATGTTCAGAGTGTAACGATGACAGGCCACATCTATCGGGATGTCATTCTGGAACAACATGTACGTTTGTTTCGGGGCGCCATGGGTGCTGAATTTCTGTTTATGGATGACAGCGCTCGTCCTCACCGTGCAAACATTGTAGACGAATGCCTTCAATCGGAGGATATCACCCGTATGGATTGGCCAGCATACTCACCGGACTTGAATCCAATAGAGCATGTGTGGAATATGCTTGGCCGACGAATTGCAGCCCGTCATCCCCCTCCCACCTGTCTACCGGAACTTCGGAGGGCATTGCTTGATGAGTGGTGTAATATTCCCCAAGATCAGGTCGATACTTTGATACTCAGCATGCGTAGGCGTTGTAAGGCCCGTATTGCATCGTCCGGGAGACATACTCCGTATTAACCACCATACTAATCATGTTATACTGTTTTTTGTAAATAGGTTCTTTTTTGAAATTTGCTCCAGGGAGTAAAAATCGCAATTTTTATTAATTATGTCAAACATATAGCATCTTTTTTGCTCTTTACCTTTTGTTTAATAAATAGACTTTACAAATAAGTCAAATTTGTTTTGCTTCTGTCTCTTTCTTTGCCTGAACTTCATTATCCTTAATTTATGGACATGAGTGTATATAGGGGGTGCGAGGAAAATTATGATTGAAAACTGGATCGCAAATTTTAAAAGTTTGAGAAGCATTGCTCTACTGAACTTAGATCCTTCTTTTTTAATATTTACGAAGGTGTGTCAGTGTGGGAACTACACTGAAGGCATCAAAATCGGTTCTAAGTTGGTTTTTCAGTGTGTATTTTCTACCGGGGCTCTCTTTTTAAATCCTACCTTTTCAAGATTAATATCTACATATACTGTTTTCTAGTCAGATTTTTTCAGTATCGGTGTCTCTGTTTGCTATATAACACTTCATCACAGTATTAAAATTTGCATTTACACTGACGGCCTCTTTTCTATCTTATTATACAATTATCTTATTAAAGTCTAGGTATCTTAACTCCAATAAACTCCAGCTTCCAGAAGGGTCTATCCCAAAAGCTTCTCAAGGTTCACCAAATTTGTCAACAAGTGTGATCATGTCATCAATTTGCAACGCTGATCCCATCTTCTAGGGTTGCCATTCACTTATTTTTCAAGTTAATGCTGGAAAGCGAACTTTCCCTCTAAAACTCAATTTTCCTACACGCAGGGTATCACTGATGGGAAAACAAAATACATGTCTTTCAATAGCAAATTTTTGCAGCATTCAAACAAAAACAATAGTCTAGATTTAGAGATGAAAGGGAATATTTTTTAGGAAACTAACATAACGTCCACGAGTTCTTAGTGACCGGAAGACAGGAGCGTTAACCTAAACTAATTAATTGATGAAGAATTATTTTATTTTTCCACTTATCCTTAAGTATTATTTTTCTGTATTATGTTATCACAGAAACATATATGGGGGTTTATATGTAAAATTTGGGGAGATCTAACAAATTTTCAAATAAGTTTTTTCCTCTCTTAAAAGGTTTTTTAATAGTTTAATTTTTCAGCCTGAAAGAGTTGAGAAGCTTATTTTGGAGGATGCAGATATCAGAAGACCTCCTAGGCAAATGGTGGATTTGAGTGTATTTTACCTATCACTTTGTCAAAGAGCGATCAGTCAAGTACCAGTTGGGGCAAGTGAAGATGAGGCTAAAAAATTCATCGTAGATTATGTTAGAAAACTTACCTCTGGACTAAAAGTAAGTCTTATTTTCAAAATTAAAATGATTTCTTTTTGTTGATGAGAATCAAACGTATTTTGGTGCAGCAAATACATTGATAGAAATAAAAATCCCAACACCAAGAAGGAGTTGTGCTAAATAAACGAAATTTAGTAGGCGTGTTTAAACATCTGAAATATTACGTTGATTCAAATTTCGCATTAGGCGCATAAGCGTGACGATAGTAGCTCCCCTTAGAGTATTCGAATCAAGTGTACTTTAAATACGCGCTATAAAGATGGTAAGCTTTATTTACAGAAGAAGCTATTATCAAAAGCTGAGTTTGAACGAGAGCGTATAATATGGCTACGAAAAGATGGATTTTCTTATCCCGATATTGCGAAGAGACAGTAGGAATGTATTCACTGTGTAGGATCGTTGGCAGCATTACTCTCAGGGTCACTATCTCAAGAAAACCAGGGTCCAACCATGCATGGATCACCGCTGACAGAGAAGATCCCCGTATTCGATGCATGGCTGTGGAACATTATAGTGTATTCTCAGCAGAAATAATATCTTTTGTTGGCACCAGAGTGACACAGCAAACAGTGACAAATCAATTGTTCGAGGAATATCTCTGAGACAGACACCCTATAGCATTCATACCATTAGCTCCAAATCACTGACATCTGAGACTTCAGTGATGTCACTTTAAAGCTCATTGGAGGGTGGAGTGGTGATGTGTTTTGTTCTTCGAGGAGAGCTGTTTCTGTCTTGGTGCTAGTGATGACCGTATATTGATTAGAAGATGGCCAGGTCTGCGCCTGTAAGCAATCTTTCTAAGGCCTAGACACACTGGGTCTGTACCTGGAGTTATCGTCTGGGGAGCTATTTTCTATGATAGCAGGAACACTTTTGTAATTCTTCCATGCATCTTGACTGGAAACTTGTGCGTTAGTATGGCGATTCAAACTGTTGCGCTGCCATTTATGAACATTGTTCAATGTTGTCCTAACAGGATAACGACACCATCATACCACTGTTGCAATCCAGCATGCTTTATAAGGTGCAGACGAGTTACCTAAGTCTTCTAGATCACCAGATCTTTCTCCAATCAAGCATGAATAGGACATCATTGGTCGACAACTCCAGCGTCATCCACAATTTGAATGAAACACCCTTATATTGATCGACCAGGTGCAGCAGGCATGTAATTTCATCCCACAAAGTGATATCCTGTATCTATGCGATACATTGCATGCACGTTTGCATGCGTGCATTCAAAAATCTGATGGTCACACCGGTTATTAATGTACCATCATTTCAGAAAAGAAATGGCTCTCTTCTCGCGCTTAATTAAACTATGTTACCTAGACAAATGTATTGCCGAAACTTCATTTATCTACAGTAGTTTTTTTTCTGGTGTTGGGATTTTTTTCATCGTTTTATAATGATCGATAGCAATAATTTTAAATAAAGTTGAAAAAACACATAAATCGTAAAAAGATCAGTTTCATATCCTGCGTATAACGCACACTCGCAAATTTTCATCTTACATTTTTGTGTTTTATTTAAAAGTGCACATTGAAATATACAATAGACAGTTACAAAGACAAAAATGTATGGAATTCTTTTTAATGAAATCATTTTTCACCTAAGTAACAAGTAAATATTTACTCCAGATACAGATATGCGGTATTTGTATTGAATTTAACATTATATTTAGCGTGTGTGTGAACCAGAAATGAGATTAAATTCGAAAATATTTTCTTTTTCAAGCCGCTTTTTTAAAAAAAAAAATATTTTGTTCTGGTTATTTTAAACAAATATTTTCCTTTGTTGCTTGAAATTGATCTATTTTTTTATAATTAGATCTATGTAACGATAATTAAAGAAAAAGCAAAACGTAGAAGGTTAATTTACGATATCAGGGGAATTTTACATCAACATAAACTCAAAATAACCGCTTAACTCGCAAAATGTAAATTTTTTTAATACACCATATTGTGTGATTTTATCACATTCAGCACAGTAAAGGTTGTGACGGGTCCTTACGCGTTTCACTAACCTCCTCATATATACTTTAATGTTTTATTTATTTCAACCAATCTCCACCGGGAGCCAAAGCGTGATTTATGCAAATGAGATATTTTATATAAGTTCGGGTTTAGCGAGTTAGAGAAGAGATTGAAATGAAATGAGAAAATGTTGTCAAGTATAGACGTAGAAGGAAGTGAATAGAATCGTTGGGAATCCAACGCACCGTTGTGGATAAAATTAGTTCGTAGAAGAACTGCGGGAATAGCTCAGAATATAAGTCGCCTCTTAAAGAAAGAATCCTGACCTTAAGTTGACCCAATCAAGATCCTAAAGAACCAACTAGACGAACCTGCCATAGCATAAGAAATCAGGTTAGTTATAGATTTCAATTAAGTATAAGTGTGTAGCTGTAATTGTACGCGTCGATCTTTCGTAGATTCAGATCGGATTCCGTCATTCACGATTATTGAATCCTTCTCATTTTCCACTGTGTTTTATTGTTCTTAAAATTGAATAGTATTTATGTAATCTCTTTAATTAAGAAAAATCAATAAATAAAGATTGATTTGTTAAAATGACTACTGAATTATTTAACCAGTCAACACGTTCAGATTCGGGTAATACCCGAAGGGGAGTTGAGAATCTTAGGGGTAGCGCGAGGCTACGACAAGGTAAATTTTGAACTTAACTATTAAATCATTTAAAAGCTAAAAAATACAGAATACATTACATATAGTAAAGAAATATTCCGAATATATTGAGATTTAAATCTATTCCATGTTTATAGAACCAGGAAGCTTTGTCCACGGGTCTCAGTACTTGTATTACATCGTGTTCTGAACCTTTAGCTTTCGTACTTTTCGTTTATTCGGAGCATTTTGTATACCTATTGCCAGGTATTTTCTATATACGCTTGAAGGAGATTCGATTTCAATACCTTTCGTTCCGTAAGCACGTAACTCACCACTGGAGTAAAATGATCACTTCAGTCCAGAGGCTGTTACTGACTTATGTAGATACCAACGCTACACATTCCCCTACTAGTGAGTCGGTTGGGGAACGAACGATATAGTTGTTACGACGAGCGTGTGAGTTGCTGTTGCGTGAAGTGTGTCTGGTGGGTTGATTGTTGTGTCATGTGGATCTGACGGCTTTTTGATTGCTTTTGTGGTTGGAAGATGTTGCCACGGCAGATGCGCGAAGATTGCGTTTTTTCAAAAATCATCCAGGGTCATCAATGAAGGAGATTCTATTTCGGCACCTTTCGTTCCGTAAGAAAGTAACTTACCGCTGGACTAAAATGATCATTTCTTGGCTGTTACTGGCTTATATAGATATCACCGCCACACGCCTATCACCAGTGGTGGCTCAAGATTTCTTGAAGCCTTGGGCCCTTATGCAAAAAAAGTGCCATCTATGACTTTCTTAAGCAGACAGTATGTAGAAGGGGTCAGCAACCTTTTAGTTGTGGCATGCCCAACCAATCTACTAATATGATTCAGCGTGCCATACATTAGGACATTTTTGAAACAATTTGATTCCCAATACAATACACGAAGAGTTAGGGAATATAAGTCACAGTTTTAGATATACAGTCACAGATTTACACTTTTATTATGCATTAGTTTTACATCATATTTCTTAACATAAAAATAAACAGCCTAAAGTCTAACTATTTCTTCAATAAAAATATTAAAGTTGTGTATAGATTAGGTATTTTTAAACATATTTTCAAAAATGAGTAGAGAACATAAAATATAAGCATTTCCCTTCATTATAGATAAATAAAAATTTTGATGCGAACCTCGTGCTTACACCACTGTACTTTTATATCGCAAAATCAGTGGTATAATTTGGGACTTTCAATTTGAAGTGATTCTGAGCATTTATTTGTTAAACAATTTCTTTTCCGACTCGAAATATCTTTCATATGAGGAAAGATTTGTTCACATATATATGTAGAACCAAAAACAGGAAAGCAAAGTACATGCAATTTTTTCTCCTTCAAACAATTAAATCTCTCCAGCAATAACGTTCAATAATTTAGAAAATAGTATAGATATATCTTTAGAGTTATCTTTCAGATTTTTTCGTAATGCTGCAAATGTCCATAATTCTGAAGATGTTTGTCAAATAAGATCCAATACAATTTTAGGTATTTGTTAGGTTCCAAAACAAAGTTTCCATCCACTCAAAAATTGAAAAATTTGCTGTGTAGTGCAGAGTACCACTACCTATGTACCGCGTGCCATAGGTTTCCGGCCCCTGGTATATGGTATACGTTGTCAAATTCTTCTACAAACGGTAGAAGTAACAAACAAATGTGCCTTACCAAGGCAACCCACTGGGTGTGCCAAATGATAACAGTGAAAAGACTGTAGTATTGTGTCCTGTCTGTTGTTCTTATCTAGGCCTTGGCCCACCACACTTATGCCGTCGTTACTCAGTTAGGCAAAAAGCTGCAATCGGTCGAGTCTGGTTGTACTTAGGTTTGTGAAATTGTGAGTCACACACAATGATGTCCTAAGATCTCTTATCCTCTGGGCTCTCAAGTAAAAGTAGGCCCTAACTGTGACACTTTTAACTCGAAAGTATATAGCCAGCGATGTCTTGAGGTATGGACCAACTGGGCCCTGGCCCTGGGGCCACGCCTGATAAAATCCTGATTCAAATAATTTCAATGTTCAAATGTTATTTCCGTTTGTATGCTACTAAAAACTAGGAATTTTTGACGATAAGTCAAGTGGCTACATGTGATGACCGTCGTCTCTATGTAAGGCTAACCCAATAACAATATACGCTCACTTCCAAAAGTTAAGCACGGAGAGGAAAATGCTAATTTCCGGAAGCCAATCAGAATTGAAGAGAATACAATTCGCTGCAGAGGTAGATGGAGGTATGCAAATATGTTAGGTAACAGCCAAATCGGGCTTTCATGTCAAGAAATATGCAAAAAGGGCAGTCTTATAAGAAGCCAGCTTTATGAAGGGTTACAGAAGTTGATTGTAAAGGCTGATAGAAGGTGTTTAAAACTTTCGTGCAATTTGTTTTCAAGACATACGTGTTTCCATGACTTCCAGAAAACGAATGGAAGATTCTAAGCTCTGGCGTGCTGTGGGGCGCATTGAAGCAGGACAGTCGATCACAGACGTTGCTCTTTTCTTCGGCGTTCATCATTCTGTAATTTCACGTTTATGGAAACAATTCCAAACCACACAGACAGTTGTCCGAAGTCCCATAGGTGGTCGCACAAGGGTTACAACCCCAGCGGAAGATCGATATATTGCTATTGTAGCCAAGCGGAATCGCAGAGCTACCTCCACACGTGTGACATCTATGGTTAGAGCGTCCATTGCTAAGGCTATATCTGCAGCTTCTGTACGCCGAAGATTACATATGAATGGACTGTATGCCCGCGTACCTCGAGTTTGTGTTCCTCTATCCGTCCAATCAAGAGGGGCACGATTAAAGTGGTGCCGGGAATATGGCAATTGAACTGTTTCTGACTGGGGCAATGCCATGTTTACTGATGAGTCAAAATTTGCTCTGGGGACAGATGACAAGCGTATAAGGATACGGCGTAAACAAAGAACACGCAATCAGCCCCAAAACATCACCGAACATCACGCATTCCGAGGCGGAAGCATTATGGTGTGGGCAGGGATTTCATTAGGATACCGCACCGATCTGCTCATCTTTAAATGGGGTTCTGTGACGGCTGTCCGGTATCGAGATGAAGTCCTAGAACCCATTATGAGGTTGCACGCTGCAGCAGTTGGCCTTATTTTTGTTTTAATGGACGATAACGCACATCCCCATAGAGCTGACATCTTTGATGACTACCTGGAGAGTGAAGAGATTGCGCGTATGGCTTGGCCAGCATATTCGCCCGACCTTAATCCCATTGAAAATCGTTGAGATGCTCTCGGCTGTTCTCTATAACAAAAAAAAATTGATGCACCAAAAACGAGTTGCCCGATAGAGACAAAAATTGGTGAGTAGAAAGATTATGTAGAGAATAGAAAATGATTAAAATTTCAGAAGGATTGCATGTTGGTTTTCAGAGTTACATAGTTACTAATAACGAGCTCAATAAGGTGTTGACCCTCCTCTAGCCTGGATGTAAGCTGCCACACGACGTGGCATAGAGTGATAAAGCATCTTGATGGTCTCCTATGGCATTTCTTGTCAAATTTGCTCCAATTGTCGGGCCAGATCATCAACATTCCCTGTAGATGCAGTCGCTTTCCCATCATATCCCAGACCTGCTCGATTGGAGAGTGATCTGGTGATCTGGCTGGCCAAGGAAATGTTTGACAAGCTGTAAGATAGTTCATAGCAACACGTTCCTTATGTGGTCTGGAATTATTTTGCTGAAAAATAAGGCCAGGGTACTGCAAAAAGAACGGTAACAAAACAGTTCTCAGAATCTCGTTGACGTACCGCTGCTGTAAGTGTGCTCTAATGATGACTAAAGAGGTCCGTCTGTGAAAAGCAATGGCCCCCAGACCATAACTTCTGGTGGAGGGCCTGTGTGGCGTGCAATAGGGAAAGCAGGATCGGCACGCTGACTTGGGCTTCTCTAGACACGTCTTCGATGACTGTCAGGACACAGTTGGAAGCGGGATTCGTCGCTAAACACTATACGCCCCCAGTCAGCATACCAACCTAATTGAGACAAACACCACTGTAATCTGGCTAGACAGTGTGCAGGCGTGAGTGGCAGGTGGCGTAGTGGTCAGTACAAGTGTAAATTTCGCTCTGTGAATGGTCATGATGGACACTCGTGTGCGGGTCACACGTCTGATGGTTAATAACGATGAATTAGTCACTGTGACAGTTGATCTGAGAATCAATTTGTCCTCCCGATCTGCAGTGGCTCTAGGACGACAGCTACCCTCATGACGCTGAAATATGCCATTGTACACCCATTCATGCCAGCATCTTCTAATGGCCGTATCTCTTCGACCCATATGACGAGTGATTCTTCGATTTGCCCAACCTGCCTCTTTCAATCCAATGATACGACCTATTTCAAACTCTGACCGTTGCTCTTAATGAGCTCGAATCCAGCGGCGAGTCATTTTTTTCAGTCGTTGAAAGGTATCCTAAATCGCAATGCAACAGAAATTTTGACCATCATATTTAGAATCTCTTCTTATAGACATCTGCTGAGTGCTCAGTTCCGATGCGCAGTAGTTCCCGCTATTCTTTCATTGGACACCAAATTTTAATCATTTGCATGTTCGATACAAATGTTTTTGCATACGAAATTTCATTACAATCGGGTAACTCCTTTTTGGTACGTCGTTTTTTTTTTTTTGTTATAGAGTGTATAATCTTAGGAATAAGTGTTTATTAAAATAGATTTTAAATGTATTGATACTTACTTTCTATTTTAATAATAAAAAAGTTCATTTCATGTCACTTTTTTTATACAAATATTGTTTAATGGGCAAGCAATTAAATGAAAATAAGGTTGGTAATAAGTAAATAAGCTAATTGAGGAATAATCTCAGGAACTATAACTTAATCATTGTTTTTGTTTTTTACTTTCAGATACCCAAACATATTCGCAAGCCAGAGTACTCGAACTTTTCACTGAAACGTGCTCCTGATGGACAATTCCAATTCAAAGTCAATACACCTGCTATGATAAAAGCTTTAAAGAATACTGAAAGCCTTATGGCTGAACCTAACGGCATATACGAGAAACCGACTCTCTTCATCTATGCAGAGTTCTCACCGTTTGAAATGTAAGTAAACGAAATTACACCTGTTTTGTACTGTCGAGACAAATAACGATTACTCCGAATGGAAATTACCGAATGCCAGGAATTGCATCATAAGAATATTATTATTTAAACTTAATTTTAAAACTGATAACTTAAATAACATTGTTTGTCACGTGGCTGATTCTCTTTCAAATGTAGGAAATGTCCGCAGTATAGATTCTCTTCTAAAAAGAAGCGTTTTTATCTATAATCGTTTATACAGGGACGTCTTAAGGCATAGGCCAACTGGGCCCGGCCCATGGTCTCTACCACAATGGGGGCCTCGTCTCGTTCTCGACTCAGACTTAATAAGAACACACCTCAAGTAATTTCAATGGTCAAATGTTATTTATGGTGGTATTCTCCTAAAAACTGGTAATATCGGACAATGTGTCAACTGGCTATATGTGATGATCGTCGCCCACAGGCTTAGACCTACCACGTACAGGCTTCGACCTACCACCATACATCATCATTACTCATTCAGTCAAAAGGCGGCATTCAGTCGAGCCAGTTTGTTCGATTGCAAGCCATGCCCATTTATTTGTTTCGGTCTATTGTCTGGGTGAATATTTGACAACGTATGATATGTACTTTTTACTTTTAAGGGTCCTAGATGGAGCCTACATTTGTGTAGGGGCCCAGGATCTATTTTTGTGTAAGGGCCCAGGGCCTATTGAGTAGGGCCCAGGGCCTCAAGAAGTCTTCAGACGTCCCTGCGTTTATATATACAAAAATCTCATAAGTATTGAGCACCATAATCAAAATCTCAAAAGCCAAATGAAACACAAATTCACTGTCAAATGTTTGATTTCAATGTCGCTTCCCTGAATCGTCTAAACATAGGTTGGAAAGAATCTAATCGGAGTTTCTAAAGCTTCCTCGTCAAATAATCCTCCTAGATCCTTTGGGATCTTTATAAGTATATCTACTCTCGCCAAATTTGGCTACTTAGCGACTAATCGTGTCGCCAAATCTGTCATCGATGTTACTTCTATTTACATAACATCATTGAAAAAGTTTTCTTGGCCTGCAAATGGTCTTTTTGCTTACAATACTCTTTCAGCAGAGGAACAAATGAAGTCTATATTTTCTTAACAATATGGAGCAAGCTAAATTATGTTTATTTTCTCAGGTCTCTTACTACAGTTCTAATAACTATGCATTCTTAAGCACTGTTGTGTTATTGCTAAAAATGTGAATGTATTACCGAACTTTTACTTTACCGTAAAAAAAAAATGTCTGTATCATTGTTTTTTATAAATTTATTTGCTGTGACTCGAGAAAACTATTCTTCCTCGATTACAATATTCTTTTATTTTTCTTCGACACGCAGGTTAAATGAGGCTATTTACAGTTTTGAATAAATGAAGCTATTTACATGGAAGAACGAATTAATTGAGCACACGCTTCGAAACGTAAAATATTATACAGTTCTTTTCTTAGCGTAAAGCGTACACTACTTAAAATATTCCATAAACTTATTTTCTAAAAATTTTGTTGCCAGATTCAGAATTGAATAAACAAACGCGAAACAATTATCAAATAATATAAAGCAGGAAATGTTGAATTTATTAGAAGTGGCAACACTATTCTAATGTGTAATATATTTAGGTGTGAAAATAGCATCAGAATTGGTTATAACAAGGTAAATTTTTTTCCTAATTTGCGAACTTTCTGACACATGATAGTTAATCACGTATTTTGGGTATGATCATCAAATATTTTTAAAAATAATTCATATATTGCATAAAGAAATTCTACTGTACACAAGAAATGTAAGAACAATATGACGGGAAAATATGATTTTATAATTTACATCTGAAGCAATTTGTACTCGAATTAAGATATTTTTGCGTGAAGGTATCGGATAAAGTTCATGCAGTCATTGCAGAGATTGATGAGATTTGGTGCTTTTAAATCCTCATTTACTTGTAGAAAAAAAACCACTTACAAACATAAACTCAGAAGTAAAACACAAAGAAAGACATTAACACGCGCGTTTTACAGCTTTAAAAATTTCTTTTAAAATATAAGCTAGGTGTTATTTTTGGAGTTGAAAATTAATTCATTTAAACCATGTAAAACTTTTCAAGTAATTATTTGAGATATTTGTTTTTTAATTATGATCGACAGTAAATAAATAAATAAGTTTCCTACTTTTAAACAAAACTTTAATATAATCTAAATGAAGAAAAGAATATTAGAAGTAATTAAAATGGCTTTTAAAATTTCATTATGAATAGAAGTATCACTAAATATGAAAAATAAAATTTATTGACGAAAATTAATTTAGAGTTTTAAACCTTAAAGGTGAGCACACAACAACTTTTAGATTTGTAAAAGAATAAGAGGAAGGGAGAAAAATATTTTCTTTCTTGAGTTATTTATTTGTTTTATTGGAATTTTTCTATAAATTAAACTAACAAAAAGCAACAAAAATTTTCTCTACGGATGACATTCATTAACTGAATGGAATTTTCAGAACTACATTATGATTTAAACATTTTTTTTTGTTCCCTTTCTTCTCATTTTATTCTTTATTTATTATACTTATCACTAGATGGCAGTATGTATCGAGAGTTAAAATGAAAGCGGAAGTGTAACCAAGTCAGAGAGGGGGGGGGGGGTCAGTATTTTTTTTTTACTAAAAGGAAATAACAGTATGTAGTTTGTGCAAAGTTGTTCCTTTACACAAACAACAAATTTCCTTCAAATATTCACTTTTTCTGCAAAAATGAAGGATTTTTTTTGATATATTTGGTGTATCGATCAGAAAAAATTTCTAAACTAGCAAAAAAAAAAAAAAAAATATACAGCGAAAATTATTTTACATGAAATTGATGGGGAGTGAAATATTTTTTCGTGTTAAAAGGATTTCATGTTAAAGGATATAACGCGAAAAAAAAAACATATTTTCAACAAAATCAAGTTTGTTAAGGCTGTCTGGCTAATGTTAAAGTATAAGACCCAAATTCGGAATATTTTTTCAGATATTAAAGTACAAAAATTTTAATATTATATTATGGCTTCACTATCCTTTAGAGAATAACTTATTTTATCACTCTACTCATTTTTATCCGACTTGACCCGTTTTTTTCTTTTATAAAATGTGTTTCGCATTTTTCTCCTATACTGTAATGCTAAATGAGATATCCCTTTAGATATTAGAAGAAAAAACTGATTCATGAAATATTTTGAAATTTAAAAACATTTTATTATAAACAAATGCATGTGAGCACAAGATGTCACAAATTTTTATAAAAATTGAGGCATTTTTTCTGTTTGAAAATGTGCTCCACGTTAAGTTCAAGCTGTCGTATATGTGGCGAAAACCTTAAAGTACATTTTATTTACATAGATGTGTTGAGACAAATATTATTCAACTCGTTGCCAACTAATGGCCGCTCAATCCAAGTGAGTTAATAAACAAACAGAAAATTAATAAAATTATAGAACTATAATTCGTAAAATAATTAATTTTTAAAATGAATTTTATAATTTTATATTTATGCATTTGTAATATTAGGGATTTATATTTTATGTAAACTAATATTTATAATGTGTATTTATATTGTAAATCTGGAGGCAATTTCCTCGTAACATTCTTCAGTTTACTGGATTGGCAACAGTCCGTATTTTGGCATCAGACTAGTTGCAGTGTTTTGATGTTGGCTCAGCTAAGCCTAATGAAATAAATTATTCATCGAATTCTTTGCACAAATTTCTATAGTTTAACGTTATAGAACGAAACGTTCCATAACAAACTGGTGACCCTTAATAATTTTATGTAAATTTTAAATTGAATTCAATCATAGTATCTAATTATAATCAATTATAATGCTTGGCAAAGCATTCGAAGAATCGAAAAATTTGGAAACGAGCGCCGTCAGCATAAAAATACCGCCGTTTTGGTCTGACAGACCAGAAATTTGGTTCTTTCAAGTAGAGGCTCAGTTCCAGATGGCAAGGATTTCTTCAGAAGAAACAAAATTCAACTACTTGGTGTCACAATTGGAGTCGAAATATGTCGAGAATATATTTGGGACACTGTCAACAACAAAAGCGACACGAAGTACTCGGACTCGAAAAACAGATTACTGAGTCTGTTTAAAGAAAGCGAAAATCTTCGCATAAAGCGGCTCTTAACGGGAATTGAACTTGGAGACTTGAAGCCTAGTCAGCTCCTGCAAAAATTGAAAACTGTTGCAACGTCCGATATTTCGGAAAATCTTATCAAAACTTTATGATTAGAAAAGCTGCCTGAGCCCATTAAAAATATTTTGGTTGTCAGTGACGAGAATTTAGACAAATTAGTAGCAATGGCTGATAAGATATTTGATATGACTCTCAGAACAGAGATTTTTGCAACTGGAAAATCTGCGGACTTGGTCGAAGAAACTTCGTCAAAGGACCAGCAACTTCTCAACAGAATTCAGAGCCTAGAGGAACAAATATGTCAACTCAGCATTCTCCACAATTCAAGAATGAAAGAACGCAATAGTTTTCGTTCTAAGTTTCTCTCGAAAACGTTTCGATCCCAAAGGAAAATACTGCTATTTTCACTTCCGTTTCGGAGCGCGATGTAAACCTGAACAATGCAGTCCACCTTGTGCATGGAATAGAAATATGGAAAACTTCAGTCTGCAGTAAATATTGTGACAAATTCTGCTGCAGAACATTATAAAGCCTGTAGTAAATTTCGATTATTCGTTAAAGATCAAACGACAAATTTGCACTTTCTGGTAGATAGTGGAGCTGATTGTTCAATAATACCAGCCACATCTAAAAATAAACAACCATCTGATTATAAATTATCTGCAGCAAATGGGACAGAAATTCCAACCTATGGAATTAAAGGGCTAAAGATTGATTTGGGATTGCGCAGAGAATTTTTATTTCCATTTATAATTGCAAAAGTTAGTACAGGAGGGAGCTGATTTTCTACAAAAATTCAGCTTATTGATTGAAATCAACAAAAGAAGATTAATTGATAGAATAATACAACTCAGTATCCCGGGTGAAATTTTCTCCATCACAAATTATCTTAATGTTACAACTTTAAATAAAGATGGGAAATTTCCAATTTAATTTTACAATATCCTGAATTAACTAAGCCTAATACTCTACCTACTCAAGTGAAACATGATGTCAAACATTCCATAGAAACAAAAGGTCAAACGATTCTTTCCAAAGCCCGACAACTTGATCCTAAACGTCTAGCAATAGCTAAGGAAGAATTTAAATTTATGCTTGATGATCAAATTATTCGTCCATCTAGCTCACAATGGGCCAGTTCATTGCATCTTGTAACTAAGAAGGATGGAACATTTCGTCCATGTGGGGACTATAGACAACTTAATGCTCAAACAATTCCAGATAGATACCTAATACCACAAATAGAAGATTTCCACCATATTTTAAAAAACACCACAATATTTTCCAAAATAGATTTAATTAAAGCCTATTATCAAATACCTATCGCAGAAGATAAACGTAAAACTGCAATTATAAAACCTTTTGGCCTATACGAGTTTAACGTGATGAGTTTTGGCTTAAAAAATGCTCCTGCCACATTCCAAAGATTCGTACATGATGTCTTTAGAGGATTAGATTTTGCATTCCCTATTTAGACGATATTCTTATTGCGTCAACTAATGAAATGCAACATGAAGATCATCTAAAAATAGTTTTTAAACGTTTAAACACTTATGAAATAAAAATAAATATTTCCAAATCTGTGTTTGTGGTTGAAGAAATTGAATTCTTAGGATATCTTATTTCAAAAGAAAGTTCTAAGCCTCTCCCAGAAAAAGTCAAAGCCATTACAAATTATAAAAAACATGAAACTCTACATGATCTTTGTATTTTCCTAGAAGTGATAAATTTCTACAGAAGATACTTAAAAGATGCTGCGAAAAACCAAGCTTTATTACACAATTATTTAAAAAGGAACCAAAAAGAGAGACAAGAGAAAAATACAGTGGACAGAAGAAGCTGAAAAACAGTTCGAAAACTGCACAAATGACTTGAGCAATACAGCACTGTTATCATTTCCAAACCATGATTTACCTCTTGCATTATTCACGGATGCTAGTGATACTGCAATAGGTTCAGTTCTACAGCAATTTGAAAGTGATACATGGAAGCCAATTGGATTTTATTCAAAAAACCTTAACCCTAAACAACAAAACACAACCCTACACAGCACATACGATCGTGAACTCCTAGGTATTTACCTTTCCATTAAATATTTTAAAAATTTGCTATAAGAAAGAAAATTTACAGTATATACAATCCTTTAACCTTTGAATTTTTACAAAAACCTGATAAAGCATCCCCAAGGCAACTACGACAACTTCAATACATTTCTGAATTTACAACAAATATTACATATATTAAAGGAGAAGATAATATAGTTGCAGATACATTTTCAAGAATCGAAACAGTTACAATAATCGACTATGATGCTATATCAGATAAGCAAACCCAAGATGTAGAATTGCAACAGTTAATGAAGAGTAACTCTACAGTAAAATTCGTCATGCACATTACCATCAGAAAAAACACTCTGGTGTGATATTTCCACACATAATATAAGACCCTACATTCCAAAAGAGTTTCGGCAACAAATATTTCAACAAATTAACGTTTTCTCACACCCTGGAGTTAGATCAACTATTAAATTGATGACTGAAAAATTTATCTGGCCAAATATGAAAAAAGAAATAAGAGAATGGGCAAAAACATGTATTCCCTGTCAAAAATGTAAAGTCCACAGACATACTAAATCAAAATTTGGAGAATATGAAGTACCTGATGCTAGATTTAGTGACACATTGATTTAATTGGTCCACTTCCATCTTCGCAAGGCATGACATTTTGTATGACCTGTATTGACCGTTTTTCGTGTTGGATGGAAGCAGTTTCCTTGCCTGATTATAAAGCAGAGGCAGCTAGTAAAGCCTTTTATGAACACTGGGTTTTCAGATTTTAGTACCTGTGAAAATAATTACAGATCAAGGAAGGCAATTTGAATCCCAATTGTTCAGAAGTTTAGCTGCTATTTGTGGAGCTAAAGTAGCTCATAGAACTTCTTATCACCCTCAATGCAATGGGAAAGTTGAAAGGTTACATAGGACCTTAAAAGGGGCAATCAAAGCTCATAACAACATCAAATGGACAGATACATTACCAACAGTTTTACTAGGATCTTTTAGAGAATCACTTGTTTTATCCTTCTACTAATTTTTATCCGAGGTAACCCATTTTTTTTTCTTTTATAAAATGTGTTTCGCATTTTTCTCATATACTGTAATTCTAAATGAGATATCCCTTTAGATGTTAAAAAAAAAACTGATTTGTGAAATATTTTGAAATTTTAAAAACATTTTATTATAAACAAATGCATGCGAGTCACACAATGTCACAAATTTTTATAAAAATTGAGGCATTTTTTCTGTTTGAAAATGTTTTCCGCGTTAAGTTCAAGCTGTTGTACATGTGGCGAAAGCCTTAAAGTACATTTTATTTACATAGATGTGTATATATGCATGCATTAAATAAAAATCAATGAAACAAAAACATTCACAAGAACTTAATGGAATTTAATACAAATTTTTTTTAATATTTTTGAAAAACAAATCATTTGTTGAATTTTTGGAAAATAATCTGGTCTTTTTCTTTGCATTATCTTTTTGAGCATCGCATTGTCAACAAATTGTTAGATGTTATCCATTTTGTTGTTCATTTTACTGTTGGAATGTGCGTCTAAATAACTGCACATACTTTTCATGATGTTCCTCATTTAGGATGACGTGGGAACAGGAGCTGCATTAGTCATTTCGTTTTCGTCACCGGCATCAATGATATTTTTTGAGTTTTGAACAAACTCCAAAATGTCTTTGTCTGCCACAATTGGGGCTTTACACACATTATCATCATCCAATGCAACGAATTCTTCCGATGATACAGCAGAACAGTTCAATAGTTCATAAACTTTCTCAAGCATTTCTTTAAGTAACTGGTGTTCTCCGTATTTTGTTCATTGCCGGAAGGAAAATCCTTTCGTCTTAAGCGATTTTCGTTTCGTGTCTTTCCTTCCTCAATGGCTCGACAGACTAGGGTGGGCCTTTTCAAGAAGCTTTTTCCCGGCCATCCTTCTTCCTGCTAGTGTTCTCCAGTTTTTAGTTCTCAAAAGTAGGAGGGCTTTTTCTAGGAGCCATCAAGCCATCTAAGATTTGGCCTGCCTTTTCTCTGTGGACATTGAAGGCTCTTTTAGCGGTGCGGTCTTCGTCCATTCTGGCAATGTGGTCTACCCATTTAATTCGTTGTTCTTCTAGAAAATTAACGATGTCAGATTCTTTTCTGAGTGATAGAGTTCTAAATTTTATCTTTCTTCCCCACATGGCATTTACTTGAATTCCTTCAATCCTTTCGTAGACACTTATATTCTCATCTGTTCGAAACATGGACCAAGTTCAATATTAACTTATACAAGTTAATATTGATCTTAAAAACTTTTATATAATAGAAACCTTGTCTTTCTTTTAATTACATTTGATTTCATATATTATTTTCGTATTCCATTAAGACATCTGTTAGACATAGTTATTCTTTTTTTGAATTTCAGTAGTACAATCATTCCTATTGTTGATTTGAAAACCTAAATAAGTGAAATTGTCAACAGCTTCAAAATCATATATCGTGTCTCTCAGCTTCATTAATTCTCACAATTTCTACGAACATAGCTTGGTCAGGTATTCATTATCTTTTTTACTCCACTAAACACGTTAATAATTCAGAAAAAAATGAGTTACGGATCATGAGATAAAAATAATGACCTCACCAAAATAATACATCAATCCACGAGTTGAAAAACAGAGTTTTAATTTTTAATTATTTATATGAATTTAATATCAATTAAAAGCTCTGAGCACAATTTTTCTTTCAACGTGAAACCTTTTATTTGCTACAGCAACAAGTTGCATACTATATCATGTTTAAGTGCTAGAGGTAAAATGTTTCATGGAAAAAAGTAATTTATCACTTTACTCCATGACTATAAATGAGCATTTTCTCGTGTCGTGTAAAAAAAGTGACACGAAACTTTTTGAAATAAAAGGTTAGAATCTAAAAGATACTAAGTGTTACGATAGTAACATTAAGAAAAACACAAAAGAAATTATTACTTTTTTTTTTTGCTGCATATATTGATTTATTTTTGCTCGATATTGAAAGCAATTATTGCGTGTGGGTGGCATCAGTTTGGAAAACTTTCAGTTAGTTCGATTTACAAATGTCAAGTCGGTTAATAGACGCGAAGAAAATCGCGAATTCAAAATTCTACAAAATGGTGCGTTTATAATGTTGTTTATTCTGTAGCAAGTTGTTCGGTTGTTTTTTTACTTTTTAAATTTTATGAAAGGTTGTTAAGAATATTTGAAGCGTTTTGAAAATTTTGAGACAACTTAATCTTTATCATTGCTTTTTGTATTCTTTAAAAATCAGATTTTTTTTGGACGAATCGACTACAATGATTGTATATGTTACAATAAAAGTGTGCGTATGATTCAGTTATTTCATAGAATAACTAGGTATTTCATGAAATAACTAGACAAGTCAGTTAAAGTATATAACAGATGAAAAATTTCATATACCTAGTATTTTATGAGAGAGATATAAATAGTGCGCTTCCACACCAGAGGTCCGAGGTTCAAACCCCGGGCTGGGCAAGGTTGACTCAGCCTTTCATCCCATCAGTGGGTCGATAAAATGAGAACCAAGATTACTTGGGGACCAAACACTGGGGGTTTCGCTTCAGGCTGACCACCTGATCGGAACATCTGCTCATGCACCCCAGCGCCCAATGATCACGTATACTGAGATGGGCACAGTAGGCCTTGGCCCTCATGGGCTGTTGCGCCACTGAGTTTGAGTTTTGATATAAATAGTTATTCTAAGAAATAACCAATGGTAGACCGTTAAGGTGAAAAATAAGCAATTTCAAAGTTATTTTACAAATTAATTGATCATAAATAGCTAAAACCTCTAAAAAATACATTTTATCCCTATTATGGATGGTTAACTCATAAACAATAAGGAAAAGTGGATGATATAATGTATTATTGATCATATTGCTAACGTTAGTAAATAGAAAGGGGAAAAAAGAATGTTTTGCATCTGTTACTGGATCAATTAATTTTTCTACTCTTTGAACTTAAGGAAATTATAATGCTAGAGTAATCAATAGTTACGCGGTATATTTTTCCGTGCTGTTTTCGCACTTTTTACTTCTACTATCAAAATTAATAATTTTTCATGAGTAAGTACAGCATTGTTTTCCTTTGTTCCACGCTTATTTAATAAAGATTCAAATTCTCTCTTGCGTGAAATCTTTTTTACAAGTATGTCTCTCCTTCTTGCAAAAGTTATTGCTTGAAAACAGGTTGCAAAAATATTTGTTAATAATCCAAAAAGGAAAACGCTAACATAAAATACACCGCCTAAATTTTACGTTTTAAAGCAATGGAATGAAGGGTACACATACATACGTCATTGCAAAGCAGCTATAAGTTGTTCAAAACTGAATAAAAGCAACTAGAATCGGTTCAAAGAACATTTGAGAGTGCCGTATTTCATACTTTAACGATCAAGTAATCGTTATTTTATAGAATACCTAGCTAAATCGTAGAATTCAATAACTTTGTATACTTTAACTGACTTGTCTAGTTATTTCATGAAATACCTAGTTATTCTATGAAATAACGGATTTCACACTTTAACAGTAACATATACAATAAATTATCATATTCTATTGGCTACAATGTGTGCAATTACGAATTATTTTTTTTTAAAAAAAACTTTAGAATAATATAATACCAGGAAAATAATATACTAATAAAACTTTTTTGTTTTACTTGCAGCGAAATAGAAAATATTTCAGGGACTTTCAGAGTTAAAAACTTTTTACTACTAAAGTAACGAATTTTAAATATTTAAAATTATAAATCTCTCGTTACGTTTCTCGAAAAAGCTGTTTCATTTTAATGTATTTGGAAGGAGTAAAGTATACGTTAAATTTGTTTTTAAATCACACGAAGTTCTATTTTAGCCCTGTAGCTAAGAAAACGTATTGTTAAATATTTTCGAAAAGGCTAACCTTGTATAAACTGTTATTTATACTTCTGTTTTATTCGATTCGCGCGTTTTCGATTTGTTTTAAATTAACATCGGGAGGAATTGCCCAGCGGAATGTCTAAGTAACGAGGATGAGCCAATATTTAATCTACAAATTTCCACACTACGCCACGTAAGATTCAGTTACTACGTGATGACCAAAAGATTCAGTTTCAAACATTTTGAATCATAGTATATGAGTATACTATCTGCTGTAGAGTAAAACTAGGGATTGCAATATCGCGGACCAAAAGTTCAATACCGGTATACGGTATTTTTTTATATCTTAATACCGGTAGTAGAAATGTTAAAAAAGTTAAGTACAGGTGTTTCTTTGTTTTATTTACCAGTTTTATTAGAGAGTGTAAATATCACACAAAATAATTAGTAACTTATAAATTATAACAGTATATAAAGAATCACAAAAAAAGTAAAGGAACATCTTGTTTATTTAAATCACAAAAAAGTGTAAATATTAGTATTCAGTCTGTGGTACTATGACAAATTTTGAAATTTGATCTTAAAAAAGCATAATGCATCAATTGTACTGTCATTAAGCCTGGTACATAATTTCGTGCAAAAATTACCAGCTGCCGAAAACGCTTTTCGGCATCTATGCTAGTTGATGGTATTCTTAGCAATGCGCGGAATACTTTTTCCAAGTATTTACCTCTAAATCTCTCATCTTCAAACAAAATGATCTTTCGTCGGATGGTTTTGGTTATATTTAATTTCTGCATTGTATTTTGGTTGTTAGAAATTTTTTTAGTTATCGCTAATTCTAATTTTTGTTCAAGTGACAATTTTTTCACTATCGACATTAGTGTCATTATCATCTTGGATAACTGTACGGAAGACTTCTGAATGTGGATAGGTTTGTGAGTAAAAAATTTGAAGAAAATTTACTATAAACTTGATCACATTTGAATTGGTTGGTCTCTTTTCTTCTTTTTTATTTTCATTTTTAAAATCCATATAATTATGTAAATACCGTAACACATTTTCTATTTCGTTTTGCCTTCCTTCTGTGCGAGATTTCTCATTGTAAAATATAATTCTTTAGATAGTTATGTGTATTGTTCTTTCAGTGACTGGAACACGAAATTTATCGTTGCATTAGCTGTTAATTAATTAGAATATTTCCGACATAATGCCTCAACAGTCAGTTTTATCGGAAGTAGAGCTGATACGCGACCGTAAGGGAGACATAAAAACAAAAACCTATACTATTTTGCTGTGTTGGCTATTCCTGGATATATAGTGAAGACACTACATTTGAAAAATTTCTAGTAAATACCGCAAAAACGGTATTTAAACTTGAGAATGCCGGTATTACAAAATTCTGCAAATGGCTGAAAATACCGGCATTGCAATCCCTAAATATAACTTTTGCAGTTGTTTGAATGGCCATAGTAACTTAGCAATAATGATCACGAATTCGTTGCCGGCGGGTCACAAGTTCAAACCTTAGTGTCACTGAAGATCCACATGTAGATGGAATGGTGCTCGCGAAATCTGTCAAGGCCACACACAGTCTTCATATTGGTAGGGGTGTATAAGTTAGGAGAATGGGTGCCAGCTCAAGGTGTCGTCCTCGTCACTTGATCATGGCTCGAAATTAGCGAGGTCTGTCACGAATAGTCCTCTCGTGGTTTTAGAACGATGAACATTCCCACACCCTCATTTGCTGTTATAGGTATAGCTCACTGAATTCGATATAAGTGGGGTGGGGCTTTCTACAGCTATAACTTTTATATAAATGACTAGCTGGTATACCCGTTCTTCGCACGGGTGAATTGAAAAATTAAACAATATAAATTGTGAAGGATAAAGATGTTTTTAATGAGTTAATTTTATGTGAATTGCAAATTAAACAAAACAAACTTTTTGCATATCTCAACTGAACAAAACAGCCATATTTGTTAAATTTAAAGTTTGAAGGTCTAATAGCTGATAAAAAAGGTATTTTTTTAATATAGTGCGACGTAACTCTCTTGTGGGTCGATTTTTGAAAACACCTTCCTAAACTAATCTCTGTTCAGCAAAAGTAACACATTCTTACAAATTTTGTGTAACGAAAGCTTAAAATAGTGTAAATAATTTATATCTGGATCTGTAATACGTTAATATTATTTTCTGTCATATTTATTTTATGTTAAAATTTTAATATTGGCAAGCAACGCCGTTCATTACATTATAATGGCGATTCAATGGAAACAGCAAAATGTTGGTAATAGTTGGCATCATTTTTGGCGACCACGTTGGCAACTTGGCAATTGATTGAATGATGAAGAAGTTGCTTTATTGTAGTTCCACCTGGTAAGGAACTGCAACAAAGAGGATAGTACAAAAGCCCTCTCCACAAAAAATACATATACATGCCAAATTTCATAGTGACCGGTTGAACGGTGTTAAAGTGAAACGACTTCATATACAGAACATCCAGTTTTATATGTATAGATTAAACATATAACAATGAACTCATGTCAATGAACAAAGAAAAATCTGATAATTTTGAAACAGGACGAAAAAGCGGAGTTAATTTTTTTTTCTTTTTCGAAAAATAATCGCTTATTTTGAACGAGTACAGCTTTTGAGGACCATATCAATCTCATTATCTTATTATCATTATTTTATTATCTTATTTTCATTACCTTATTATCTTATCAATAAGTTTAGGATATTTGTAAGGAAATTAAACAAAGATTCTTGCTCAGGTCAGCAGCATTTCGGTATGATCATTTGGTCAAAGTTAAGAAATTTTTATTTCATCTTATCTTATACCTTCTGCAGAGTAAAACATAATGATGTGCGCTACGTGAAAAGTCATGTAAGTTGCAATTTTATAAAATCAAATCTTTAAAACAGAAATATGCATCCTACTGGTCGCAGCTATTAACATAGATAAACATGAGTTGCAAGAGATAAATTAATGGGTAGAAGTTGTTGTTGTTGTTGTTACTAATGCCACCTGTCTGACGTAGTCAGATCGAGGCCCACGATATTCATCATGGCATCGGGCTAGATTGTACGCCTGTCGTTAGCCGTAGCGATGGGTAGAAGTATTGACATGTGCATGTTATTTATCATAAATACAGATTTAACAAATTTTGCTTAATCCCTTAGCTTGTCAATTTTTCTGATTCAAAATGCTTAAAGAAAAGGCAAATTTTGTATTGCATATCGCTAAGCATAATCACTAAGCAATGAGAAAATGAAAGAATTTTACTTAAGGTATCCGACTTCTTCCAACAACTTTTTTTTTAAAAAAATAGAGATGTGGGGATTTTTTTGCGGTTTTTAGATTTGTTTATTACATTTTAAGAAAAATAGGCTAAAATTAAGAAGATAAAAAGAAATTATTACTAAAATGAGAAAAAATTTACAAAAAATAACATAAAGGGGCCCATTTTGTACCAAAAGTTTATGAACAAGTTTTCAATTCTAATGTGTTGCGATGTTATTCATTTTAGAAATGACCTTCCGGATAAGATCTATTTTAATTTTTACAAAAAAGTTATTGCATGGCATTGGTTAAAAAAAAAACAGTGATTGCACTAACATAAGGGACTGTAAATTTTGTAATAAAACAGTGATTGATAAATCTGAAGGTTAAAACACTTCTACTATTATACAGAACATACACAAAAAATTTCAGATAATTATTTTCAAAATTTTTTTAGCAACCGCTGACCTTGTTTGAGCATTTTCAACAGAAACAACAACAAAAATAATCCCATTTCGAGTAAAACGCGTTTAAAGTATGACATCTTGCCTAAAGTAATGGCATCTGCTTTTACAAAAACACTTGTAGATTTTGTTCTAGTGAATGGAAAATAATAAACTTGTGGTTTTTATATAAAGCTAACAAGATGGTCTATAAAATAAAATCATAAAAAAAATTGTCAAATTTTGTCAAAATTCACAATTTTAAGGTAGTCGGATACCTTAAATTTTCAAAGCATTTTTTATTTTATAATTGTGGGACACAAAACTCCTCTAAGTTTTAAATACACTCTTATAAAGAAATAAATCTATGAAAACTTGTGACAGGGCTATTCGCGAGATATTCTCACTAATCCTCTTGGGGAAACTTTGGGGCTAATATTTATATTAATTTACAGCCTGTCAAGAAAAAAAACGAGATAGATATATGTTAATTAGTTCGACTATATAAAGTCTATATATATATATATATATATATATAGATTTTGTAGATGTAAAGGGAGAAGGAGCTGTGAAGCTGTCAAGTAAGTGTGAACACTGAAGTATTTACTTCACAAACTTAGCACGCGTTTAAAAAGTAATTTCTGAGAAATTATTAGATTGATGATTTAAGATAGTAGAATCAGGTTCGGCCAGAGGTTCATTAATGTTTGTTCTCCTTATCTATTTCTGGTAGTCGGGTTTACTTAGGATTGAATATTAGGATTAATTGACGCTTTAGAGATCACTCCTAGGTTTCTTCTTATAATTAAACTTGTGATTGTTTAAGTGTGTGTTCAAAGCTTGAATAAATCTAATTGTTATTATGGAGTTTGTTCGTGATCCTTTGTTCCCCCCACACACCTAGAGACGCGCAGGACAGAGGGAGAGCGGTCCCAGTTAGGACCCCTCCCACACAAACTATTTCAAGTATTTTAAAAGAATTTCTCTCGTACTTTCAAAAATTTTCATGTTCAAACCTCTTTGCAAAATGTTTGGTTTGTGTGTGCATATATATAAGTGCACACAGTTTGAAGCAGGATATGTAATACAAAGTCTTACATTGCAATCGAAACAGAACTATATCAGCTTTTTTTTATTATCTCCCCCCCCCCACACACACATTTTCTTTTCTTCTCAAGCAACAAACTTCATATTGTCTTATTGATTCCAGTTCTTCATCGAAAATTTTCAAGAATTTGAAGTACTGATTTCAAAGAAAAAAATATCATCTTAACCGCAAAGAAAACTCTGACTGAAAAGCATTTCAGTAGTGGACAAACTCCAGCTCTCAAAAACACTAGCAAGAAAAATCTCACTATAAGAATTAAAAATACATGCAAATCAAAGATAGAAAGAAGTAACATCTGTGCCTGAAGGGGATACGGGTAAACCAGTTAAAAGAAATATAAATCTATTAGTATTATAATTTGTATTTTTTTGTAAGCCTGATTTGTTTCAAATTAAAGACAGAATATGTTTCCAAAAGAAAAAGTGACTGGAATTATCTGTGTATAGCTTTTTTAATAAGTTTCACTTGTATGCAACTGAATCTTTGAACTCGATTTTTACCCACTTAATTCGGTCAGATTAATTCGAAATTTTGCGCACTTGTCAAGGACCGATGTCAATACAAAAATTTCATAATTTTGTTTCATTGTAGGATCTTTCGGAATTACGATTTCCAGATTTGGCGACTATTTCACAAAACCATTTCCAGATTTGGCGACTAATTCCATGTACAATTTCAAGATTTGGCAACTAATTCCATGCACCATTTCTAGATATGGCGATTAATTCCAGATCCCATTTCCAGATTTAGCGAATAATGTATTAAGTTACAACCCTAAAAGCGAAAATGTGTGTCAGCAATTTCTTACCATAATAAGAACAATTGTCTAGTTTTTTTGAAAATTGAAATAAAAAAAAGACTTGTGCATGTGAAAAAAAATTATTTACTTTCTAACTGCTAAACTCATGTATAAAGTCTGTTTTTTTTTTAAATTTTCTTCTTGGATCTGTGGAATGAAAATCATTCATTGCTTCATTTTACCAAAACAGCTGAGAATTGATTCAGAGGTCTCACCGGTTTAAATAATATCTCACAAACTCTTCTAATGCTGATGCAAGTTTCAGATAGAATACTGAACTCATTTTTGTGAAAAATATAATTGACTTTACACCTTCTTTCGCATGAAAATATTTCAAACTGAGCTCATTCAGATTTCCTTCGGTTGGCTGATCCTACATTTTGCAAACCAGGACGTATTGATGCACTGATAGGATGCCAATGGGTATTCCAGATTTTTTCATCAATGAATAAATGATAGTTTGAAAAACTAAAAGTACATGCTTTTATTGTTGATCGAACTAAAAAAATGAAAAATAAATTATAGTTTTTAAAAAAAACTAAAAAACACGCTTTATGATTGATTAATCGAACTAAAAAGTAAAAAAATATTTCTTATATTAAGAATTGTATTTTTACTTTTCAGTTCGATTTCCCTTAAAGTGTGCTTTTTTGGTTTTTTTTAAACTATAATTTATTTTAATTATGTTTTGAAAATTAGACATATTTAAACTTTTACACATGTAAATTTTTTCATATACTCTTTGTGTATTTTATCTTGTATATCAGAATCAAAAGACTAAAATTAATATTGATGCTTTTGATTTTCTTTTTCAGAGGGAAGAACATACCTATTAATAAGGCGTTGTTTCCAAATGCTAAATTTGTAAATATAAAAAATTCTACTCATACCGTCCACACCGACTATCCTCGAGAATTTACTGAAGAAGTTTTGAAGTTTCTTCAAGAGGAATAGCATCAGTTTTTATATTATCCAAGAAATAACCCTGATACCTTGTAATCTATAGAAAAAGATCATGTGTGTTATATTTTTCAAATAAACAAAAAAAAAATTTATTCAAATGATACTCTAGTGTTAAATAATTATTCTCACATAGTTATTGAAAAAGTTGAAGGTTACTTGAAGGTCAAACGATTTTTCAAGAAGAAAAATGTATAATTAAGAATAATTTAAAATCTTATGGAATAAATTCTACCAAATCATTAGTTAAGAAATTTTTTTTTAGAAATACATCAAGCGACAACACATTATGAGTTTTCTAAGAAAATATGATCATATAAAACCACTAATTTTTATCTCTATTATTCAAGATGCGAGATATTGATTTTAATGAAAGCCTATTCATCTTTTATTGTTGATATTTGTATATCTATGGCAACGAATGCATAGTTGTGTTAAATTACTAAGTTGTGGCAACGGTCGATTTACAAACTATATTCTTAGAAATGAATTGTCTTTAGATTTCATCATTTTATAGGAACCTCATATTTTTCGCTCTTATTTTATAGCAACCATTTGTGTTTTCAGCTTTATTAATTAGTATTACTTGATGGAGAACTTTGAATTCAAAGTATTAATTAGAAATATCGCTTACACGTGTTTACATTTTTCTCATAGAAATACGAATAATTCTTTTTATAACATATTGTATGGAATAAATATGCTGTGAAATTTTCACTTAACTTTACTTTGAATATATACTTTTTAAGAATTTGAATCCCATTAAGGAAAATAAAAATATAAAAGACTAATTTTTGAGTGGGATTTATATTTTTAAGAACACTTTCTTTTAAAATTTAAGTATTATATATACGAAAGAAGAAATTCTCGAGTAGTTTAAACAGTTTTTTAAACTCTACGTAATGTTTTTAAAAATAAAAAAAAATAAAAAATTACCGCTTTATATTGATAACAAAACAGAATTCTGAAAACTCTATATTAGCGAATGAAAGTGAAAAACATCTGTCAAACTAACATACAACATTTTATAAAAAGATTCTATGTACGAAAAATAATATATATGGTATCAATTTATTGTTAATGCTACTAACAAATATCTTCACAAATTAATGTATGATATAAATTTTAATTTTTTCATGGAAGATTCTAACTTGAATTAATAATCTGTTGATTAAAATGTATCTATTTATTTCATACACAATATTAAGCTCCAAGTAAAAAATCATATAAAACTATTAATTGAGTATTTTATATTTAATTCGTATACACTTTCTTTTACTTTTAATAACAGATTATTTATACTTAGTCTTTGAAAAAACTGATTTTATGCTTGATATAAAAATAGTAAATTACATATTTTTTCTATGAGTTTCTATCATTACTTATTTTTATTGTAGTTTGACAATAAAATTTATTTGCATTTAAACAGTTACACGGAAGATATGCAATAGCTCATTGTTAAAACCACAGAAATAAGAAAAAGTAATAAAATAAAAAAAAGAATTTTAAAGAATTCAATTTTTACGATAACATTTTGATAAAACGTAGAGCAATACATTTTGTGCGCCTAAAATCTAGCCAATGTTCTTGCTTTATGCAAAATTTTGAAATGGAAAAATCGTTTGGCTCAAAAATATGCCAAGAAAAAAGCCAAATGACGAAGAAATAATTCTCAAGATTAGGATAGTTACTTCATAACTGGTGGTGAAATTCTTAATAATATTATATCCAATTCTTTCAAAAATTTCTCTAACATATTGATAAATTACAAAAAAAAAAAAAAATTGATTGATAAAATATTGAATGAATTTTATCATAATCCAATAATTGTACAGGACATTTTTCACTGTTCGAACACTCAGTTTTGAAAATTAAATTCATTGTTGTTAAAATAAGGCACTTGAAAAGTGGTCTGGCAAGAACGTCTTAAGGCAGGGATGGGCAAAATTTTTCAGTCGCAAGCCAAAAATTGTGGTGGTGGTGGGGAAGGGGGGGAGGGGGAGGCAATGTTCGGGGGAAGAATAAGTTTTTCTAAAATTTTAAAAACAATATACAAATATTGAAATTTAAATATGTTAATAAGATGAGTGAAATTGTGATTTCATTTTTGAAAGCTCCTTATACTGAGGTTCAAAATGAGATGTACTGATTCTAAGGAGCGAGGTTAAACGCTCATCTGTCAGTCTAATTCTGAAATAATTCTTTCAAAGTTTCATAGTTGAAAACACTTGTTGACATATATAAGAGGAAGCAAAAACATAGTACTGTTTTTCTGGGAGTGAGATATTAAATTTGGGAAACTTACTTTCGATAATGGTTTGTAAAACTAACTTCGGTATATTTAGGAACGAATGCTTGAAATGATTGTTCGATTGCAACTCAGTGAATTCAAACTGCAAATTAGGGTTTGCAGCCCCGGGATCCCGGGATTAAAATAACTAATCCCGGGATTTAATTTTTGTATGAATTATATTTTGAAATTTTTTTCAAAGTATTGTGAATCTGGTATTACATTTAATGAATCTTATTTACTTTTTTGTACTGTATTACGTATAATGTCAGTTTTCCTACGTGTTGAACCTTGAAGGGTTTGAGGATGGTGTGTATGTTAAACCGTGAAATTTGATTTTTGTTTTCTCTTATTTTCTTTTGTAAATTTCTCCCCATCGTGAGTGGGGTCAGAAAACGGACATTTCTCCCATCCTCAGGATGTCTGGTGTCAGCTAACTTGGACAGAGGCAATTAGAATTTTTGGAAGATATCTAGTAGGATTTTCAGCCCCGGGATCCCAGTTTTTTTCCAATTCCGAAATCCCGAGATTAAATTTTTGTCTGAAATATATTTAAAAAAAATTTTCTCATAAAAATTTTCTAAGAATTTAATTCTTCAAAAAAATTATATATATATATTTTTTGAAATATTTTTGTAGAATTTTTTTGTGCAATTATAAGTGTTCTGTAGGTAAAAAAATATATATGCACATATTTTATTTGTTTCATTAAAATAATATTAAATCAATTTTTAATAATATTTTCAATTTTATTATGCAATTTCAACTATGCTAACATGTAAGTATTTTTAATAAATAGCTCAATCCTAATCCCGGACCAATCCCGGATCCGGATTTGGATAATATAATCCCGAAACCCCGGGATTGAAAATATGACGTGGGATTGCAAACCCTACTGCAGATCTGACCTCACTGCTTCACAATTTACATTGAAAGGCATGGTAAAAATATCCAATTCTGCTTGAATGGCTCTGAAATCTTGAAATCTGCGTTCAAACTCAAAATGCAGTTTTTTTCAGGCCATCTTCATAATTCTTAAGCTTTTCTTCATTTACTGTAGGTATTTAATTTAACCTCGGGAAATGAGACGATCTTAGATAGCTGCTCAGCAAACAGATTAAGTTTTAGAAAATAGAGAAATTAAAAAGATCATTAGTTATGTGAAAAAAAGGAGAAAAATAATAATTAAACAAAGTAGAAAAGGAGATTGATTAAAATGTACAAATATATATTTCTTTTAATTGGCCTGAGATCGGCAAATTAAAATTCCATCCAAGGGCCGGATAGAAACTTCCGGCGGTCCGGAGTTGGCCCGTGGGCCGTAGTTTGCCCATCCCTGTCTTAAGGCAAGGGCCAACTGAGCCCACGCCCTCACCCTCGGAGGCGGCCTCGTTTTGTTTTCAACTCTGTCTTTTCAGATCATGATCCGGATAATTTTACTGGTCAAACATTATTCCCCTACATATTCTCCGAAAAACAGGGAATTTCAAACTGCCTGTCAACTGGCAAAAGTGGTAAGACTGTATTATTATGTGATGACCGTTGTCCATGTCTAGGCCTAATACCATCAACAATAATTCAACTCATTCAGTCGAAAAGCAGCCATCGATCGACCCGGTTTGTGCCTAGGTTTTTGAGATTGTGAGGCGTGCACATTTATTTGTTTCAAATGACCGTTTGAACGAGTATTTGACAATGCAGGCTATATACTATCTACTTTTAAAGATATTAGGTAGAGCCAACTTTCGCTTAAGAACCCAGGGCTGCAAAAAAATCTGAAGATTTCTCTGAGCCTAGGGCCTCAAAGAGTCTTAATTCGTTCCTGTGGTCAGGTACAATTTATCGACGTCTTTTTGGCGAGGAAACTGATAGAAACCTTTTTTAAAAAATCAGAAGAGGAATAATGTTTTATGCGATATCATTGTGTGCTTGCTATATCGGCAGCAAGAAATGTTAAAAAAATATCCAATTTTTGGGTTATTCGTATAAGTTTTTATTGTCATTGAAATGTATCTGTTTGAATTGTACTAAGGAGTTGTGTGTGAATGCCTCTCGAATACCAATGTATAATATATTTTTTCAAAACCGAATCACAGCAGAAAATAATTTTCTTAAACATTTTAAGAGATTTGTTTTTTTAGATTTTGCTTAGGTTTTGTCGCACTTTACTCTAAATCTAACTGTTTTATGTTTCTGTTTTTTAATACTATATAATTACTTACACCATCATATTAAGAATATACATTAGCCCTCGTATTACTCTTTGTGTATACATTAATTAATCTGTATAATCAGTGAACTCAAAAATTTATTCATTTTATTGCTAATTACTAGGAAAATTTTATTTGGTTGAAAAATTAAATTAAATCAATAATAGAATTACCGCAAATAGTTATAGAAACAAAAAAAATTTCATATTTATATTCATTTACACTTTCATATTTTTGATATGGTTTTAATTACCATAAAATCCGGCGTATAACGCGCACATATACTTTCAAGCTACATTTTTTAATTTTGAGGTATATTCGCCGAATACCGCGCACTCCCTTTCTTACGAAGGCACCTGAAATGTAAGTTAGCAATGCTATTATATTTTAAGCCATTTGTTTGGATTATTTTATCCAAGGATTTTAAAAATAAATTATAGTTTAAAAAAAACTACAGAACACGCTTTTATACTGATTCGAACTAAAAAGTAAAAAAATAATAAAGTAAAAATAATACAACGAAAAAAAAAGTTTTAAATAATTATTCATTAGAAATTAATTTTTGTTGCAAATTACCGTTATATCTGGAAAGCAAATTTTTAAACCTAAACACTAAATAGTATATCTGAAATATGTTGAAATGATTTAAAAAAAGTTGACTGTGAAAAACAGTTTATTTCTTACATATTTATAGCCTATTTCTAAACGCGGGAAAAAAATATTTTTAAATAATTTTTAAAAAGTATTTAATGTTTTATGAATAATTATATCTGTGAAATTCTTAGAGCAACGAGTAAAATAAAAGAACGATCTAGTCGAATAACAAAACCGACAGTAATAAACTTGATACTAAATTTATAAATGAATGTATCAGGCTAAATATTTGAAAGTAATTCAATACGGCTTCATCAATTCAGTCTTAAATGTGATGCATACAGGAGATATTATGAAGAACCATTGGATAGATAAATTCTGCTAATATAGAGAAAATAGTAAACACTGTTACCGGTAAGGGTCTAAGTCAGAGCGTTTCTCAAACTGTGGGGGAGCGCCCCCTAGAGGAAAGGGGCGTAATAACGACAAGGGTGCGAGCATATTGAAAAGTCAAAAACAAAAGATTATTTAATTTTAATTTTTGAAAGTAAACAAACAAAATACATACATAATAAAAAATAAAATACACATTTACACTTATAAACGTATCAGTACTACACAATGTACACTGCTGGCCACCGTAAATGCAACACCAAGAGAGACAAGAGACAGCAAAACAAAATTTATTTTGTAGATAACATGTTGACCAAGTATCAAATGATTAAATTTATAGACTTCTCTGAAGTGTGGTTCCTGCCAGAATCACTAGCCAGAGTAGCCGCCATTGTTGGAGATCACCGCTGCCACACGCCTCGGCATTGATTCAAAGAGACTTTGGATGTGTACAGCAGACCAAGCAGCTTCCACACGTTGCCAAAGTTAATCTGGTGTGGCAGCTGGGGGTGTAATCTGGGTCAATTGTTCAGCAACCATGGACCACATGTTTTCTATCGGTGAAAGATCAGGAGAGTGAACCGGCCAGGGAAGCAATTCAATCTGGTGATTGACGAAGAACCTTTGGACGATGCGTGCTACGTGTGGTCCTGCATTATCCTGCTGAAATATGGCTGTGGCCAAGCCCTGAAGGTAAGGAAGCACAACTGGCTCCAACACCCCGGAGATGTAGCGCTGGCTGTTTAAATTACCAGCAATGCGTACTAGAGGAGTGCGAGAGTGATATCCAATACCGCCCCATACCATAATACCCGGTGCAGGACCAGTGTGGTGGTGCATAACGCAGCTGTTTAGGATTCTCTCTCCACGCTGTCTCCAGACTCGAATCCGACCATCGTGGTGTTGCAGACAAATGCGTGACTCGTCAGTAAAGACAACTTCATTCCATTCTGCCGCCCACATCCTTCTTTCATCGTACCATTGGCGGCGGAGACGTCTGTGATTCTGCGTTAATGGTAGACCAAGCAATGGGCGTCTTGCGGACAGACCACTCTGCTGCAAATGGGGTCGAATGATACGCGCAGACACTGAATGATGCATTACAGACTCAATGTGCTTTGCTATGGTTCGTGATGAGACTCAGCGATCCGTGACTGCCCTGCGCACAATTTACCTGACCTCATGTGAAGTGGTGCACTGAGTTGGATGCGATCGACCATGTTGGTCCATCGTACCCTCCTGCATCCAACGGTCACATATCTGAATTACAGTTGTTTTGTTTCGTCCAACACAACTACTGATTTTCCTGAAAGATAATCCACAATCTCAGTAGGCCACTATCCTTCCTTTGTCGAACTCGGATACTTGATCAAAAGCTGATCGGTTTTTTTCTACGAGACATAACTGATCGTTTTTTGAAAAAAAAACCACAATTGCCGAACTTAAAATCGTTGAAATCTCCAAGCCTTAAATAGAGCTTTGAGGTGGTGCCACAGGCGTGCGTGATGTGTGTCTGCACTGAAATTTTAATCATTTGCACATCTCACCTCCGCTAATGCATGTTGTAAATTTCTGTTATTTGCGTGCTTCATTCAGGGTGTTGTATTTACGGTGGCCAACAGTGTACTTTATAATTAATTTAACGATACTAAGTTAAGAACAAATTTAATAATTACAAGTGACCCGATAGGCTTGTCGCATATAAAAATACATACAAAAATTAACACTTAGCTTGAAAATTTGTGCGATTTATAATTAATCCCTTAACTGTCGATTAAAAGTTACGTGATTCGTTCCCCAATCCCACCGTTTTCCACTTAGGCACGCGTTTGTGATGCATTGAAAGGGGGGGGGGGGAGAAAAGGAACGCATTAGCAAATTATCTGAAAGAAGTAAATCTTTCGCAAACACATTGTCAAGGTCCTTTTATTGCATTCCAAAGCTTTTGGAATAATTTTATGAATAGCAGTGCACAAAAAAGATCGTACTTCGGAAAGATGTATACATATGTCCGTGGAAATTAACGTTTTGGTTGCTGGAGATCTTTATATATTCCGGTGGCACTTAAAAGGTTAAAGTCGTATTATAGCTTTAGTGTCAAAGTATAGTGTTATTTTATTCAAAACATTGTTATTGTATAGAGGGAGGGGTGCGATGAAAATTATGATTGGATATTGTGACGCAAATATTAAAAGTTTGAGAAGCACTGAATTAAGGAATTAAATATAAATTTCTGGCCTTTTTTTGTGTGTGTATTAAAATGCTTTGTTTCACATAGGGTCATTGCTTACAGTTGAAAAACAAACCATCATTTATTATTCTTTATTATTTTTAAGACAAAATTTATTAGAATTATTGTTTGTGCAAAATAGTCATGGTTGAACGGTGCGAAGTTAGTCAGAGAAATGTTTGTTGTGGATCCGAATTCCTGACTGATCAACCGTTTCGAACAAAGGGCAGCCACACACAAGAGTCAAACTTCTTCACAGATTTTTTTTTTTAAATTAGAAGTAAATGCATATTGTTTAAGTAAGGTGATCGTGGGAAAAGTGCTGATGTATGCGAATGTTTACGCACCATTGCTTTAAAAATGGCAAGACCTCACAGGTTGTTTATATAAGATCTATTGTGTCTACAATACGCGAATCATTTACATCTATTAAAAAAAAGATGCAAAAACGCTTTGTTTCCTCTGTTTCTCAAAACATTGGTGGTTGCCCTCCCATCTCTCATTTTCCCCCCAGTACTTTCTCACAACGCCAATACGACCTCTACTTCAATCTTCGAACTGTGTTCCACCAAGCATATCCTCCACAAGTCAAAATAAAAATTCGAAAAGAAAAAGTAAATATGCATGCAAAATAGATTCATGTTCTCTATGGAGTTTATATATAAGCCCTTTAGAGTACCTAAAATCGTGTTTTTCAAAGAGGGCCCACGAGGAAATTTAAAAGATAAATCGGCGCCAGACAGTCTCCCCCCCCCCAGTAATTTCCCTGAAATGGCTCTTATTGCGCAAATTAGTGCTATAAATGCAACGTTTCTCAAACTGTGGGTCGTGCACCCCTACGGGAACATAATGAAAAATCGAAAACAAATGATTATTTTAAAAAATATTAATTTATTGAAAGTAAACAAACAAAATTCATTCTGATATAGTAAAGAAATTAAATACACAATTACACTGATATAATACACTTATAAATGTATCAGTACTATACAATGTATTGCAGAATTAATTTAACAACACTAAGTTAAGAACAAGTTTAATAATTACCAGGCCCAATGGGCTTGTCATATATAAAATTATATGCAAAAATAAATTATTATCTTGATAATTTGTACCGTTTATAATTAATCCCTTAACTGCCGATTAAAAGTTATGTGATTCTCTCCCCAATTCCACCGTTTTCCAAGTAGGCGCGCGAATGTGATGTATTGGGGGTGGGAAGAAAAGTAATAAATATATACAACAAATCCTCTGATATAAGTAAATTCTTCGCAAACATACTGTCAAGGTCCTTTTATTGCATTCCAAGGCATTTGGAATGATTTTATGGATAGCAGTTTACTGAAGAAATCGTACTTCGGGAAGACATACATATACGTTCGGGGCAGTTAACGCTTTGGCTGAGCGAAACGTTTATAAACGCCAGAGGCACTTAAGAGGTTAAGTCGCATTGCAGCTTTGATGTCAAAGTATGGTATTATTGAATTCAATACATTGTTAGTAAATGGTGGGAAGGGGAGGGGGCGATGAAAATTATGATTAAATATTGGGTCGCAAATGTTGAGTTTGAGAAGCACTGGGCTAAGTGTATAAGATTACATGAAATTATTCTTCAACTAGGGTATGAGGTACACATATAAGTGGGTAGATCTACGTAACGTGAAAATCGTTTAACGCGAAACTAAGGGGACTGAAATGTTTTTTCGTGTTAAAAGAATTTTGTGTTAAGGTATCCGACTACCCTAAAATTGTGAATTTTGACAAAAATTGACAATTTTTTTTATGATTTTATTTTATAGGCCATTTTATTAGCTTTATAAAAATACCAAGTTTATTATTTTCCGTTCACTAGAACAAAAACTACAAGTGTTTTAGTAAAAGCAGATGCCATTACTTCAAGCAAGACACACGTCATACTTTAAAACGCGTTTAACTCGAAATGTGTTTTTTATGTGTAACATCTTTACTCTCGGTTGCTGGATATTTGTTGGAGTGATTTCGTGATAAGGGACGGAAATGCGTAACAGGAAGTCGGGGGAAGCGCGCACTGTTTGATTTGACCAATGCAGCGCCTTGGGGGTGTCTCTTCGCTAGCCTCGTCGCGGGGTCCAACTGTAGTAGCAATTAAGACTCCCGCCTACCGCACATACCAGCAAGTCTATTAGACTTCATCCAGAATAAACTTTGTGATTCTTACGCTCAAATGTCAAAGTCTCAGGGCTCGTTGTGTGTGAAATCTGAGGGTATATTTATGTATGTGTAAACTATATATTAACAATTATATATATTTCCTGTTATAAGCGTCTGACAAAGCTCATCATTCTTAAAAAAAAATAGAAGTAACTTGAAATTATTTGAATAAATATTTAAGTGCTTACATTTTCATACTTGGAGGTTAATTCCTGTCGCTGTCAATATAATATTTTTAATTGTGATTAAAAAAGATTTCTCGATTAAAAAAACTAATTAAGTAAACGGCTATTTTTGATTTTCTCTTAGGTTGCTTGGCAAGCGGACACATAACATTTCGTGGGCTGAGCGGACACGAACTTCGTTTGAGCGGACACATTCCCCCCCCCCATCTTAGAACAGATTCGATTACCGAATTACAAGGATAAATACATTTTTGCCAATCAAATTTAATTACTTGTATTAAATTGTTAAGATGTTTTAGTGCGAATACATTTTAAACATAGCGAAATGTAATAGAAATAAAAACTTTCAGAGAAATATTTAAAAACTAATATTAAGTAACAATATAATGAAAGTTATGAACGAATTTCAGGCATTTTGTGGAAAACTGTATTTTAGAGTCAAATAAATATTAGAACAGGTGCAATACCCATACAATTAATTAGTTTCATGAAAGGAAGTAAAAATAAACACTAGAAGTAAAATACGCAAGATGCAAGGTTAGTTAGTATTTATTTACTTGTATTTATTTTTCTTTTATCTACTTGCATCTTGCGTATTTTACTTCTAGTATTTATTTTTACTTTCTTTCATGAAACTAATTAATTGTATGGCTATTGCACCTGTTCTAATATTTATTTGACTCTAAAATACAGTTTTTCACATAAAATGCCTGAAATTCGTTCATAACTTTCATTATATTGTTACTTACTATTAATTTTTAAATATTTCTCTGAAAGTTTTTATTTCTATTACATTTCGCTATGTTTAAAATGTATTCGCACTATAACATCTTAACAATTTAATACAAGTAATTAAATTTGATTGGCAAAAATGTATTTATCCTTGTAATTTGGTAATCGAATCTGTTCTAAGATGGGGGGGAAAATGTGTCCACTCAAACCACGATGAGTTTCAAAGTGTCCGCTTAGCCCACGAAATGTTATGTGTCCGCTCCTGCCACACACGCCACCTTCTCTAATATTTCTAACTTTTAAGCATGCTGCTTGACGGTGTCTCTTCGCTACCCTCGTCTGGGGGTCCAACTGTAGTAGCAATTCAGACGCCCGCCTACCGCACATACCAGCAAGTCTTGTTATTTTGGTGGTCGCATACATTTCTCCGAATCAAACAGTTAAAAAAAATTTAAAGATTTCCTGCATTTTGTACTTTTACCGTATACCGAAGGTGGTTCTGCTCTTTTAAAAAAAAAACTATCACTCGCTTCCCATGATTTTGAGAGGTGATTTTAACGTTAACTTCAGTTTGCCAGAAGCTCAGCCGCTCATAGCTTTACTGAAAGATGAACTCAAGCTCGAAATGAACACTAATCGAAATGTTTTGACAGCTAACAGTGGTACTGTTATTGACGCCATTTTTCAACGATTTTTAAATACTTTGAAATCACAAGTTGTATGTGTCATACTTTAGTTTTCATAAATCTATTGTCTCCACTCTTCCCAAAATTGAACAATAATAAATATTTTTGATAAAAAACTGTATTACTCCTTGTGTTAATTAAATAAAATTTTCATTAAAGATACAATTATTCGATAGAAAATTATTTCCAGTCATAACTGATTCATTTCTTTCAGGATTAAAGTGACTATTGCGTATTTACCATGATAACAAGTCTGATGTTAAACATCATTTGCGACTACTGTAAGACTTGTTTTTTCTTTCTTTTTTTTTAAAATGCACAAATGGAGCCGGCAATTGCTAAAAAAGTTTTCACAATAATTAATTAAAATTTTTTGTGCATGTTGTGTATAATTGTAAAAGTGTTTTAACCTTCAGATTTATCAATCACTGTTTTATTACAAAATTTACAGTCCCTTATGCGAATATAATCACTGTTTTTTTAAGCAATTTCATATAGCAACTGAGATAAAGTGCTCTAGTTTTTGTAAAAATTAAAATATCTCTTATCCTGAAGGTCACTTCGACAATGAATAACATAACAACACATCAGAATTGAAAATTTGTTTATAAACCTTTGGTACAGAATGGTCCACGTTTATGTTATTTTTTGTCAATTTTTACCCATTCTTTCCCATTTTAGGAATAATAATTTCTTTTTCTCTTTTAATTTCATTATATTTTTCTTTAAATGTACTAAAAAAAATCTAAAAAGAACAAAAAAAATCCACATACCTCCATTTTTTTATTTTTAAAAGTTGTCGCAACCAGTCGGATACCTTAAAGGATATAGCAAAAGAGCATATATTCAACAAAATTAAACTTATTAAAGTACATTTTATCTACATAGATATGTATATATGCATGTATTTAATAAAAGCCAATAGAAAAAAAAAACATTCACAAGAAATTAATGAATTTAAATACAAAATTTTTACAAGGTTTTTGAGAAACAAAATATTTATTGAGTTTTTGGAAAACAATCTGATATTTTTCTTTGCATTATCCTTTTTAACAACAAATTACCTACAAATTGTTCCATGTCGTTCATTTTATTTTTCATTTCACCATTGGAATGTGCCCCTAAATAACTGTGCATACTTTTCATGACGTTCCTTATTTCGGATGACGTGGAAAAAGGGGCTGCATTATTCATTTCATTTTCGTTGTTGGAATCTGAACCAATGATATTTTTTTGAGCAATGAACAAGCTCCAAAATGTTTTGCCTGTCATGATTGGGGCTGTGCACACATTATCATCATGTACTGCAACGAATTCTTTCGATGATACAGTAGGACAGTCCAATAATACAAAAAACTAATGCGAAATCACCTCTCTTTCATTTAACACCCCTCTGAAAATTCTGGTGTTTTCAGTATTTTGTTCATTCCCAGAAGGGAAATCTTGTCGTGTTAAGATGGGGGGGAAAATGCATGAAAATACATACCAGTTTGTCGGGACCATTGTATTATTTCGTGTTATCCGATATTTCGCTTTAAGTGTTTTTGCGTGAAACGTATTGCACTGTAGATCATGATTATCTTTTAATATGTTTTCTTTTATTGTTGTTTTTAGTGTTGTATTGTGAAACTCTTGATTCGCCTATTTGATTATAAGGCATCTTGTTACATTTTGGGATTTTAGATAAAAATCATAAAACCCGCAATTTTTTTTAATGTAGCACTGAAGTACCTACAATATAAAATAAGATTTTGAAATTTGGAAAACTTCGCTAACATTAATAAAACTATGCGAATATTGGAGTGTTTTTCAAACAGACTTTGTAATGAAAATTATTTAATCAAATCCGCTGCAAGTTTTTTCTCAAATATTTTTATACCAAATATAATTACAAGAAACTACCTTTTAATGAAAGTGTAACATTTTTACTAAAAAGGAAAATGGGCGCTGTTAATAAGCGTTTTAAAGCCACAAGCTAAAAAAAAATCACCTCTTTCCTCAATTTTGTTTTTTTAATTGTAAGGCTATTATTAAATTGGAAACTTTTAATTTCCTCAAATGCATATTGAATTTAAACACTACTATGTCTTAGGTAATATTAACCAGATAAGATATTTTCGTAAATCAGCTTTCGCAAAAATCGATTTTTAGACGCCTTTGTTAAGTATCAATCCACAGTGCATTGCCAGTGTCGATAAGCAAACAAAAAAAAACTTTTCTATTGCGGTTTAACCAGCTCTGTCACGAACTTTGCCAAATGAAGGATGTACATAAAAATTAGAGATTAATGGACAATGTGTGTGAACCAACACACTGTGCACTAATGTTCTGTCTTTCTTAAACTATGCTATGATGTTGGGAAATAGAGACTTATTTTAATTTTTCAATAACTATTCAGAATTCAGCATATTTATTTGATGCATTTTAAATTTTAATTTCAGAAATTGTACAAAATTTTGCTTGATTGATAGAACTATATGCGGTCGCCCTCGTGCCGTAAACGCGCTGCATACCTGTTAGGATCGGCCCTGTGTTCAAATTCGTAAATATTTCAATATCAGATTTCACATGTTGTTTTTCAATCAGTACTAATGGATAAATAAAAGCTCTTACCTGTCAGAATGAAGAGGTGAATCGAAATAACGCAACAATGGGGGGTTGCACGAAGACCTTTATTTACAACAAAGACAAGACAGAGACTAAAACTAAAGCGTACATTCGTATATAAGCGATTGCAGTGCCGCTGCACTAATATATCAACACACTCTACAGTTAAGGTTTCAACAGTCACGAATTCTTGGCTGGCATTGTCGAATCGTAGGTTTGAATTCTGATGCCACTGAAAATCCACTGTGTAAAGGGCTTGTGATAGCGGTCGGTTCCTGCTCGACTCTGAACCCTCTAGTCTGCCTGTAAACCCGGCTAGGTGTGTGGCAGAAACTGAATGATCCACAGACATGTTTCCAATCTAATCAACTTATTAATTCCAATTATCAATCAGACACAAAAAACAAATCTAATTAAGGTAGATAATTAAACATTAGAGGGCAGAGGTGCGATTCTATAACACGAGATACTACTAGACTCTCAACTGAATCTAAGATAGCTTAAATACTCTCAAATATAACTACGTCGCACACTAATAAGCTAATTTCTACTTAATCAAGTTCAAAATACCTGTACTTTTTATGCATCGTATCTTACACTGGAAACTTGCAGGCGATCTCTTCGGCTTGATCAATGTCGTCGGATCCACGCTCTGTAATCTTTTTCCTGGACGACTCCAAGACTTTTAAATAATTCCACTCTCTTTCAATCTTCAATCTTCAACTAACCACTAACTCGCAGACTTTATATTATTTTCTACTTGCCAACTCCATCGTGTCAACTCACAAACTCGCGAAACAAGAATTTATATAATATACTTCACTTACATAATCACGTTTCCTTACTCCATGAAAGTTGGGTGAAATAAATATTTTCCTTAAAGAGACATGAAGAGATTAGTAGAACCATGTATAGATTTGTCACAATGTTAATGTGGAAGTTAAGTGAGTCAGGTGTCATCACTTGACGGAGTTTCAAAATTACGATGACCGTCACCAATAATCCTCGAATTGCTCTCCCAATAGATTTACGTGTGACGTTAATAAGTACTCAAGCACTGAGTGACCTCGGTGACCGAACTCGAACTTATGTCCACGAACTCGTGAATTGCATTATTTTTTGTCGTGTCATGAGTTCGAGTCTTGGTGCCACCGAACATTCGACGTTTAGAGGCTAATGCACCTTGAAAGTTTTCAAAAGCCCTTACGTCAGCATGTTGTATATCTCTCTGGAGAGTGGGGAGCTAGAGCTTATACGTCAACATCACTTGACTGGAGTTCAGGACGATGAAGTCTGGCACCAACAGAACTCATGTAGCTTTAAAAATTACGATTTTAATAAACAATTAATCATCCAAAGCGTACCAAATAATAACTTTGAGAGCCAGTTCTATTTAGAATACAGAAATCGTTTGGAAGAACGCATTTAGTGAATCAAACCCGGAATAGAACTTCATTTGACACGAAAAAATGTTACCTCTGTCACTAAATCCAACAATTATATTTATACTAGCTGTTACCCGCCCGCTTCGCTGGGTATTTCATGGTGTTTTATAAATTTTTACTGCTTATATAGTATAAAATTATTGATATCTAAGTCTAGCATTAGAATTCGATTGAATTGAAAAATATACTTATACTTGTTACTGTCACCGTGTTGATAAAAAAAATGGCAGAACTCATCTAATTTGTATTTCTAAAAATCTCTAAAATTGAACCATAGAATGATGTTTGCTCTTTCGTAACTCAAAC